>SJYW01007361.1:0-17441 GCA_006410735.1 Raphicerus campestris
AAGAGACTCTTTAGTTCTTCTTCACTTTCTGCCATAAGGGGGGTGTCATCTGCATATCTGAGGTTATTGATATTTCTCCGGGCTATTTTGATTCCACCTTGTGCTTATTCCAGCCCAGCGTTTCTCATGATGTACTCTGCATATAAGTTATATAAGCAGGGTGACAATATACAGCCTTGTCGTACTCCTTTACCTGTTTGAAACCAGTCTGTTGTTCACCCAGTTCTAATTGTTATCTGATGGGAGAAAAGCAAATCCCTATTTAGGATCGTGGTTGGGGGATTAATTCTAGAAATTTAAGTGTTCAGGGGTTTTAAGACTGCAATAGTACCTTTATATTAATTGGATATCTTAGTCATCAAAATTCTGGTTATGAATATCACTCAGGAAAAACATGCCACATTCATCTAGCAGAGTTACAGAAAATAGCAAGTTAATAAAGAAAGCAAGTACAAAGAAACTGGAGAGTGAAAAAGTTGGCTTAAAGCTCAACATTCAGAAAATGAAGATCATGGCATCTGGTCCCATCACTTCATGCAAATAGATGGGGAAACAGTGGAAATAGTGAGAGACTTTATTTTGGGGGGCTTCAAAATCACTACAGATGGTGATTGCAGCCATGAAATTAAAAGACGCTTATTCTTTGGAAGAAACGTTATGACCAACCTAGATAGCATGTTGAAAAGCAGAGACGTTACTTTGCCAACAAAGGTCCGTCTAGTCAAAGCTATGGTTTTTCCAGTGGTCATGTATGGATGTGAAAGTTGGACTGTGAAGAAAGCTGAGCACTGAAGAATTGATGCTTTTGAACTGTGGTGTTGGAGAAGACCCTTGGAATTCTCTTGGACTCCAAGGAGATCCAACCAGTCCATTCTGAAGGAGATCAGCCTTGGGATTTCTTTGGAAGGAATGATGCTAAAGCTGAAACTCCAGTACTCTGGCCACTTCATACACAGAGTTGACTCACTGGAAAAGACTCTGATTCTGGGAGGGATTGGGGGCAGGAAGTGAAGAGGATGACAGAGGATGAAATGGCTGGATGGCATCACTGATTCGATGGACATGAGTCTGAGTGGACTCCGGGAGTTGGTGATGGACAGGGAGGCCTGGTGTGCTGCGATTCATGGGGTTGCAAAGAGTCGGACATGACTGAGCGACTGAACTGAACTGAACTGAAGTACAAAGAAAAATCCAACTGCTGATTTGGCAGATTGATTTATTATGTTTATTATATATGCATGTTTATTTAGTCAATGTGATAACTGTAGTGATATAATTGAAAATAGTATCACAATCATTAGTTTAGCAAATGCTCTTCATTGATTTTAGTGTTTAGTTACATGTGGTCCAAAGCTTTCCTATTCTCATAAAACTTAGAGAATCCTTTCACTTATTTATGCTTACTGAATATTAGAAATTATTTATTAAAAGTAGTCATATAAGTTTAGAACTTCCAGGGTGAAAACATGTTCTCTCTTGGCTCCATTTTCTGTATTTCATTTAGCTGAGTTCAGATTTTCACTTACTGTGGTTAGTACACACTGTCAGATGAAAGACTATGCAAGTTGCCCTTCGTCTTCTGTGATAAAATTAGCTCCCCACGATGATACATAATTACACTGGGCAGTGCAATCTGATTATCTGTCAAATATAGATGAGTCACCCTGCTACCTTCAAATACCGGTTCTCTGTGTCTACAATGAATTAAAACACTTTAGTCCTTGATACAAATGTGATAAAATCTCCATTCACTCAGTACACATTTATTGAATGCCTGCTGTGTGCCAACCAATCATATTTGAAGAGCAGCTTTCAGATGTATTTTACATAATTCTTTAACTAATCCTTAGAATAATTCTTTAATCTGTAGACGCAGACACACTGGGTCTCAATCTCTGAAATGGCGCTTCAGAGAGGGCAAGTGATTCCTTGGGGCTTACATGGTTTGAAATGTTACAGTTAAGAATAAAAGTTAGGACTTCTGAGTCATCTCCATTTAGTCCTTTTCACATAGCATGCTTTGTTGCAGAGTATAAGTTGTTCTGTGAATGATAATGTAGGTCTGGCATCTTTGTGTGAATGTCTTTATCATCAAATCACTTATAATTATGAAAAATCTATTTTCCACTCCAAAAGTATTAGCCCTGGGGGACTCCAGTGAAAGTCATGTATCACAGATCTGTAAAATAAAATAAATAGAAGTTTCAAACATTTCTGCAAAGAATAGCCCACTTGAACCTATGAAAAAAAGATTGTTAATGATAGAAATAATTATGTTTCCTCTGAATCTGTAATGGTCTTTGGTATTAGCTCAAAAAATGTCTAACAAGATAAGCAAATCCTTGCACACATAGTAAATGTACACACATTTCTTTATAATTAACCCTTNACTCTGAAAGTGGCTAAGTCATGTTGTGACTTGGCAGAAAGAAATACAAGAGACGAGATGCTTTTTGACACATGACACTCTACCACAAAGACCCCCAAGATGATGATTAATGCAGTTAGAAACTACTCATGGAGAAAGAAACAAAACTTATTTCAACATGCAGCTGAATAAGAATTACTGTATCATTCTTTGTGGCCAGATTTTGGTTCTCAGACTACTTTATTAATTTTTTAAAGTGTCAAAGTTTGAATGAGGGAAATTTTTTTTTGAGAAGTACATATTTAAATGAAAGGAAATCAGAGTATTTTGTGTTTAGCTGGACATCTGTACTACTTGCTAACATATTTGATTCTGTGACTCTGAAGATGAAAGTTACACCACATAACATCAAAATCATAGCTCGGAACATTTGTATATAATGTCATGAAATCTCAGGTTACACTACCAAACTATGTCTTGTTTATTACATGAAATTTCATTGGCTTCATTAGAGCCAAAAATGAATTAGTTTCTGTATCAAAGATATTATTTTTATAAAATGGGAGAAAAATGTTATTTTGATCTATGAGTAGAAACTTCCTAGATTTCCAGAGTGAAAATCTTTTAGCATGTGATTGAAACTTAAGTAGAAGTTTTATTTTTCATTTTTAGGGAAAAAAAAATTCCCTTTGTAGAACAATTTAATCAGAAGGAGTTCTTTTACCTCTTTTGAAGATTATTCATTTCCACTGACGGGTTTTAAATTGTTATTCAATACAGTCACATGGAGGGCTGGTTAAAACACAGACTCCAGGTTCCACCCCCTGAGTTTCTGCTTCAGTCAGCTGAGGTGAGGTCCAAAAATTAGCACTTTGATACCCACTGACTTAGGCTATGCTTTGATTACATGAATAATGTATTTTTTATTTACAACTCTGCATTTATGGTTGGTGCTGATAAACTTTCAAGGGCTCTTTTGACTGAAATACTACTCTGCAAGATGAGATTAAAGATTTCCAGTGTTAGGGATATATACCAAGTTACACCAGGTTTGGTGGTGATACAGTCCTGTCAATGACTTTGGCAGGCAGTGAACTGAAGACACCTAAAAATACCTGCCATTTTTGTTAAGGTTATATTAAAATCAAATATGGAGTGATCATAGAAAAGAAGCAAGCCTTGCCCCTGGTGACACCATATGAGGACAAAGAGCTATATGGCAAGTTAAAGCTTAAAGCAACATGGCTTCAACTTGAAGTCTTGTTGAAGTTTAGAAATAATGTTTAGCTTAACTTGCAGAATGAAGTGAGCTTTCTCTGATCAAATTTTCTCCCCAGTATTTTTGAAACCAGTGTTTTCAGCAGTGTTGGTAAAACTGAGAACATTTTTCTGATTATACTGGAAAGATGATATTCACACTGCCATTCAAGTTTCTATTCAGATCAAATAAAGACAATTTTATTGAAATCATTTTGAGCAAAATTAAATTATAATTTTTATTGCCTAATTTTGACTTTCTGGGATTTGTTTTTATCAACTAGTTATTAATTTTCATTTAAACATAAGATGAAGAATAGGTCTCTGTACAGTTACTTCTTTGTGTATATATTTTAATAGCTAGTAGAGAATCCCAGGAATGGGGGAGCCTGGTGGGCTGCTGTCTATGGGGTCGCACAGAGTTGGACATGACTGAAGCTACTTAGCAGCAGCAGCAGCAGCAGAGATTTATAAACTTGAAATATAAAGAGTCATATCCATTTTATTTTTCTAACACTCCTTTGGATCTCAATTCCTTCATTCACAATTAGTCCAAAATCCACCCTTTGTGTCTTGCCCATTTCATCTCACCTGAATTTTTTCCCAAATCCCCGGATGTTTATGGTGTCCAGCTCCTACATGCCAGACAGGTACAGAAAAGTATACCATACTTTTTCTGCCAGTATTCCTGATGATCCATGGACTCATTACTACCAATGGTACCTACATAGCCAAGGTTTTCATCACTGCTGAGGTGACTCATTAATGTCTAAACCTCAGCATAGCTTGTGGTGTTTTTTCAAAGAATGATCATTCTGCTTCCTCAGTGTCATCCCATGCTTGACATCTGATGGTTGTGTTCTTTAACCCTCGCTGATTTTGTTCCACACATTCTTCTCAGGGCAGAAGATACCTGCAAAAGGGCTAGACAATATTAATTCTGCTGCTGCTGCTGCTGCTGCTGCTGCTGCTGCTGCTGCTAAGTCGCTTCAGTCGTGTCCGACTCTGTGCGACCCCATAGAGGGCAGCCCACCAGGCTTCCCCATTCCTGGGATTCTCCAGGCAAGAACACTATTAGTTCTAGCACTTTCTATTTCAGGAATCAGAACTCCTTTTTGAACTCCCCAGAGATAAAGTAGCATCTCTACTACTGCCTAAAAATACATTATCTTATTTTTTCCCTTGGAAAATCAACAACCTTGAAATGGCGACCCACTCCAGTATTCTTGTCTGGAGAATCCTATGGACGGAGGAGCCTAGCAGGCTATAGTCCATGGGGTCGCACAGAGTTGGACACAACTGAGCGACTTCACTTTCCACCTTCCCACCTAGTGTGGACAGAAGGACAATTCTCAGAGATTGCCATATAATGTTTTATCCTTGTAAGGATAATGTGACCTTCACTAATCCAAGGTGATTTTCAAACTAGCTTATTATTTTTGTTATATGTGGCAGACTGTTGTAATGTCAGTTTTTAAATGTGTGTGTTCATGGGCATTTTTAAAGGAGGGATGCTCATAAACCATTTTTCTCATATTTTAAATGAGATCCATGACAAATAAATTTATTACCAGTTGGTTATATGGGTATAACTTTACAGACAGAACATGTAATATTAAGTATTATAAAGAGGAGTCAAAACAGAATAGCAAGGGTGTATCAGAGATACAGGAAAAGATCAAGAGAAACTGACAGTCGTGGAAGTCAGAGAAGAGAGTTGAATGCAGGAGAATCCAGTTAGATGAAGAACACTGTGATGGCTGCTATTGGGAGCTTTTCCTGAGGGTTGCTGTTCAGGTTGTCACTTTCTGTGTGAGTTACCTGCAGCAAGGATGTCAATGAACACAGCCTCCAGGGAGAACCTGCAGCAGCAGTGGTGGAGGAGGATGAAACCTGAAAGGAAGCCGTAGGAGGTGCAGGAACTCCCACAGGCTCCTCATGGCTAATAAATAATTGAGAAGCCAGCCCGACCATTCAGGCACATTTATCTGGTCTTATGCTGCCTTGTCACTTTCATACATCCTCATTTATCACTTTTCATGTGCTGCTTTTCACCACAGCAGTTCATTTCAAATCATTTGTGGTTTAAAGAGGAATAGTGCTTTTTCTCCCCTGGTCTATTACAGATCTACCTTTTTGCAAAGTCCAATAAATTAGAAAAATCAAAAAACACAAAATGCAAGCACTATTTTTTTTTTATTATTAAACTTCCAAAACTTAACATGCTGTAGGATTTCATTTGTAAAACATACTTGGAGGGACAATACTATGGAAATGGAGAATGAATTAGTAGTTGACAGGGCTTAAGGAGAAAGCAGAGACTAAAGGGAAGTGAGCATGAATATAAAAAGGCACCATGTTTAAACCTTGTGCAATGGACATATTCCATGTCTTGAGTGCTAATTTCATTAGTCTGGTTATGACATTGTATTGTAATTTTGTAAGTGATTGTGGGGGGTTGGGTAATGTGCACATGGACATTCACTCTTATTTCTTAAAACTGTACGCACATATACAATTATCTCAATAAGTATATTTAGTGAAAAAAAAGTAGACATATTATTCTGTCAGAGAACTAAAAAGATTTTTAAATGCTTTTTATTTTCCAATGTTTATCTCATTGAATGGTAGCATCCACTCAATCCACACTTGTCCACAGACCACACTTGGACTAACCAGCACTTTCTTTTTTTATTTCTATGTTACAGTTAAATTCCTTTAGCACAGACTCCCTTTAAAAGTATTCTTCTGAAAACAGACTGATCTTCTGCACCACTCTACTTTTCAACTTCATTACACGACTCCATACCTTAAACCATCCTTAATATATCACAGACCTCTGTGTTTCTCTCCTTAGGTTAACTGTTCTTTTACTTACACTCTTCTCCACTAATGTGCTTTCTCCAATCCATCTATCTTTCACATGCCAGGATGACTCTCTTCATTCATAGTTTCTCTAGATTCCATCACTCTCCTGTTTCAATTTTCTCTTTTATCTATAATCATTTATTTTTAAATAACCATTCAAGCTTTTTCCATTCTCTTCACTTTAGTGAAGGGGTAAAAGAATACTATACCCAGAAGATACACAATAATTGTTGAAATAGGTTAAACAAAATAGGAAGAATTGCCAATATCTGTTTGATGCCTGAAGAGGTCTCAGTGTCACTGCATCTGTTCCCTAAAGTCAGTCTAGGAAGCAGTAGTTGCTGATTCCACTCAAAGGAAGTTATAAATTTGCTGTATTTCATGTTGTTTCTTTCTTGGTAGTTCAGAGGGAGCATAATCTGAAGTTCAGTTCAGTTCAGTCACTCAGTCATGTCCAAATCTTTGTGACCCCATGAACCATAGATGCCAGGCCTCCCTATCTATCACCAAATCCTAGAGTTTACTCAAACTCATATCCATTGAGTCAGTGATACCATCCAACCATTTCATTCTCTATTGTCCCCTTCTCCTGCCCTCAATCTTTCCTAGCATCAGGGTCTTTTCAAATGAGTCAGCTCTTTGCATCAGGTGGCCAAAGTATTGGAGTTTCGGCTTCAACATTAGGATGGACTGATTGGATCTCCTTGCAGTCCAAGGGACTCTCAAGGGTCTTCTTCCGCACTACAGTTCAAAAGTATCAATTCTTCAGTGCTCAGCCTTCTTTATAGTCCAACTCTCACGTCCATACATGACCACTGGAAAAACCATAGCCTTGACTAGATGGACCTTGGTTGACAATGTCTCTGCTTTTTAATATGCTGTCTAGGTTGGTCATAATTTTTCTTCCAAGGAGTAAACGTCTTTTAATTTCATGGCTGTAATCACCATCTGCAGTGATTTGGAGCCCTGAAAAATAAAGTCAGCCACTGTTTCCACTATTTCCCCATCTATTTGCCATGAAGTGATGGGACTGGAGGCCATGATCTTAGTTTTTCTGAATGTTGAGCTTTAAGCCAACTTTTTCACTCTCCTCTTTCACTTTCATCAAGAGACTCTTTAGTTCTTCTTCACTTTCTGCCATAAGGGGGGTGTCATCTGCATATCTGAGGTTATTGATATTTCTCCGGGCTATTTTGATTCCACCTTGTGCTTATTCCAGCCCAGCGTTTCTCATGATGTACTCTGCATATAAGTTATATAAGCAGGGTGACAATATACAGCCTTGTCGTACTCCTTTACCTGTTTGAAACCAGTCTGTTGTTCACCCAGTTCTAATTGTTATCTGATGGGAGAAAAGCAAATCCCTATTTAGGATCGTGGTTGGGGGATTAATTCTAGAAATTTAAGTGTTCAGGGGTTTTAAGACTGCAATAGTACCTTTATATTAATTGGATATCTTAGTCATCAAAATTCTGGTTATGAATATCACTCAGGAAAAACATGCCACATTCATCTAGCAGAGTTACAGAAAATAGCAAGTTAATAAAGAAAGCAAGTACAAAGAAACTGGAGAGTGAAAAAGTTGGCTTAAAGCTCAACATTCAGAAAATGAAGATCATGGCATCTGGTCCCATCACTTCATGCAAATAGATGGGGAAACAGTGGAAATAGTGAGAGACTTTATTTTGGGGGCTTCAAAATCACTACAGATGGTGATTGCAGCCATGAAATTAAAAGACGCTTATTCTTTGGAAGAAACGTTATGACCAACCTAGATAGCATGTTGAAAAGCAGAGACGTTACTTTGCCAACAAAGGTCCGTCTAGTCAAAGCTATGGTTTTTCCAGTGGTCATGTATGGATGTGAAAGTTGGACTGTGAAGAAAGCTGAGCACTGAAGAATTGATGCTTTTGAACTGTGGTGTTGGAGAAGACCCTTGGAATTCTCTTGGACTCCAAGGAGATCCAACCAGTCCATTCTGAAGGAGATCAGCCTTGGGATTTCTTTGGAAGGAATGATGCTAAAGCTGAAACTCCAGTACTCTGGCCACTTCATACACAGAGTTGACTCACTGGAAAAGACTCTGATTCTGGGAGGGATTGGGGGCAGGAAGTGAAGAGGATGACAGAGGATGAAATGGCTGGATGGCATCACTGATTCGATGGACATGAGTCTGAGTGGACTCCGGGAGTTGGTGATGGACAGGGAGGCCTGGTGTGCTGCGATTCATGGGGTTGCAAAGAGTCGGACATGACTGAGCGACTGAACTGAACTGAACTGAAGTACAAAGAAAAATCCAACTGCTGATTTGGCAGATTGATTTATTATGTTTATTATATATGCATGTTTATTTAGTCAATGTGATAACTGTAGTGATATAATTGAAAATAGTATCACAATCATTAGTTTAGCAAATGCTCTTCATTGATTTTAGTGTTTAGTTACATGTGGTCCAAAGCTTTCCTATTCTCATAAAACTTAGAGAATCCTTTCACTTATTTATGCTTACTGAATATTAGAAACTATTTATTAAAAGTAGTCATATAAGTTTAGAACTTCCAGGGTGAAAACATGTTCTCTCTTGGCTCCATTTTCTGTATTTCATTTAGCTGAGTTCAGATTTTCACTTACTGTGGTTAGTACACACTGTCAGATGAAAGACTATGCAAGTTGCCCTTCGTCTTCTGTGATAAAATTAGCTCCCCACGATGATACATAATTACACTGGGCAGTGCAATCTGATTATCTGTCAAATATAGATGAGTCACCCTGCTACCTTCAAATACCGGTTCTCTGTGTCTACAATGAATTAAAACACTTCAGTCCTTGATACAAATGTGATAAAATCTCCATTCACTCAGTACACATTTATTGAATGCCTGCTGTGTGCCAACCAATCATATTTGAAGAGCAGCTTTCAGATGTATTTTACATAATTCTTTAACTAATCCTTAGAATAATTCTTTAATCTGTAGACGCAGACACACTGGGTCTCAATCTCTGAAATGGCGCTTCAGAGAGGGCAAGTGATTCCTTGGGGCTTACATGGTTTGAAATGTTACAGTTAAGAATAAAAGTTAGGACTTCTGAGTCATCTCCATTTAGTCCTTTTCACATAGCATGCTTTGTTGCAGAGTATAAGTTGTTCTGTGAATGATAATGTAGGTCTGGCATCTTTGTGTGAATGTCTTTATCATCAAATCACTTATAATTATGAAAAATCTATTTTCCACTCCAAAAGTATTAGCCCTGGGGGACTCCAGTGAAAGTCATGTATCACAGATCTGTAAAATAAAATAAATAGAAGTTTCAAACATTTCTGCAAAGAATAGCCCACTTGAACCTATGAAAAAAAGATTGTTAATGATAGAAATAATTATGTTTCCTCTGAATCTGTAATGGTCTTTGGTATTAGCTCAAAAAATGTCTAACAAGATAAGCAAATCCTTGCACACATAGTAAATGTACACACATTTCTTTATAATTAACCCTTNGCTGCTGCTGCTGCTGCTGCTGCTGCTGCTGCTGCTGCTGCTGCTGCTGCTGCTGCTGCTGCTGCTGCTGCTGCTGCTGCTGCTGCTGCTGCTGCTGCTGCTGCTGCTGCTGCTGCTGCTGCTGCTGCTGCTGCTGCTGCTGCTGCTGCTGCTGCTGCTGCTGCTGCTGCTGCTGCTGCTGCTGCTGCTGCTGCTGCTGCTGCTGCTGCTGCTGCTGCTGCTGCTGCTGCTGCTGCTGCTGCTGCTGCTGCTGCTGCTGCTGCTGCTGCTGCTGCTGCTGCTGCTGCTGCTGCTGCTGCTGCTGCTGCTGCTGCTGCTGCTGCTGCTGCTGCTGCTGCTGCTGCTGCTGCTGCTGCTGCTGCTGCTGCTGCTGCTGCTGCTGCTGCTGCTGCTGCTGCTGCTGCTGCTGCTGCTGCTGCTGCTGCTGCTGCTGCTGCTGCTGCTGCTGCTGCTGCTGCTGCTGCTGCTGCTGCTGCTGCTGCTGCTGCTGCTGCTGCTGCTGCTGCTGCTGCTGCTGCTGCTGCTGCTAAGTCGCTTCAGTCGTGTCCGACTCTGTGCGACCCCATAGAGGGCAGCCCACCAGGCTTCCCCATTCCTGGGATTCTCCAGGCAAGAACACTATTAGTTCTAGCACTTTCTATTTCAGGAATCAGAACTCCTTTTTGAACTCCCCAGAGATAAAGTAGCATCTCTACTACTGCCTAAAAATACATTATCTTATTTTTTCCCTTGGAAAATCAACAACCTTGAAATGGCGACCCACTCCAGTATTCTTGTCTGGAGAATCCTATGGACGGAGGAGCCTAGCAGGCTATAGTCCATGGGGTCGCACAGAGTTGGACACAACTGAGCGACTTCACTTTCCACCTTCCCACCTAGTGTGGACAGAAGGACAATTCTCAGAGATTGCCATATAATGTTTTATCCTTGTAAGGATAATGTGACCTTCACTAATCCAAGGTGATTTTCAAACTAGCTTATTATTTTTGTTATATGTGGCAGACTGTTGTAATGTCAGTTTTTAAATGTGTGTGTTCATGGGCATTTTTAAAGGAGGGATGCTCATAAACCATTTTTCTCATATTTTAAATGAGATCCATGACAAATAAATTTATTACCAGTTGGTTATATGGGTATAACTTTACAGACAGAACATGTAATATTAAGTATTATAAAGAGGAGTCAAAACAGAATAGCAAGGGTGTATCAGAGATACAGGAAAAGATCAAGAGAAACTGACAGTCGTGGAAGTCAGAGAAGAGAGTTGAATGCAGGAGAATCCAGTTAGATGAAGAACACTGTGATGGCTGCTATTGGGAGCTTTTCCTGAGGGTTGCTGTTCAGGTTGTCACTTTCTGTGTGAGTTACCTGCAGCAAGGATGTCAATGAACACAGCCTCCAGGGAGAACCTGCAGCAGCAGTGGTGGAGGAGGATGAAACCTGAAAGGAAGCCGTAGGAGGTGCAGGAACTCCCACAGGCTCCTCATGGCTAATAAATAATTGAGAAGCCAGCCCGACCATTCAGGCACATTTATCTGGTCTTATGCTGCCTTGTCACTTTCATACATCCTCATTTATCACTTTTCATGTGCTGCTTTTCACCACAGCAGTTCATTTCAAATCATTTGTGGTTTAAAGAGGAATAGTGCTTTTTCTCCCCTGGTCTATTACAGATCTACCTTTTTGCAAAGTCCAATAAATTAGAAAAATCAAAAAACACAAAATGCAAGCACTATTTTTTTTTTTATTATTAAACTTCCAAAACTTAACATGCTGTAGGATTTCATTTGTAAAACATACTTGGAGGGACAATACTATGGAAATGGAGAATGAATTAGTAGTTGACAGGGCTTAAGGAGAAAGCAGAGACTAAAGGGAAGTGAGCATGAATATAAAAAGGCACCATGTTTAAACCTTGTGCAATGGACATATTCCATGTCTTGAGTGCTAATTTCATTAGTCTGGTTATGACATTGTATTGTAATTTTGTAAGTGATTGTGGGGGGTTGGGTAATGTGCACATGGACATTCACTCTTATTTCTTAAAACTGTACGCACATATACAATTATCTCAATAAGTATATTTAGTGAAAAAAAAGTAGACATATTATTCTGTCAGAGAACTAAAAAGATTTTTAAATGCTTTTTATTTTCCAATGTTTATCTCATTGAATGGTAGCATCCACTCAATCCACACTTGTCCACAGACCACACTTGGACTAACCAGCACTTTCTTTTTTTATTTCTATGTTACAGTTAAATTCCTTTAGCACAGACTCCCTTTAAAAGTATTCTTCTGAAAACAGACTGATCTTCTGCACCACTCTACTTTTCAACTTCATTACACGACTCCATACCTTAAACCATCCTTAATATATCACAGACCTCTGTGTTTCTCTCCTTAGGTTAACTGTTCTTTTACTTACACTCTTCTCCACTAATGTGCTTTCTCCAATCCATCTATCTTTCACATGCCAGGATGACTCTCTTCATTCATAGTTTCTCTAGATTCCATCACTCTCCTGTTTCAATTTTCTCTTTTATCTATAATCATTTATTTTTAAATAACCATTCAAGCTTTTTCCATTCTCTTCACTTTAGTGAAGGGGTAAAAGAATACTATACCCAGAAGATACACAATAATTGTTGAAATAGGTTAAACAAAATAGGAAGAATTGCCAATATCTGTTTGATGCCTGAAGAGGTCTCAGTGTCACTGCATCTGTTCCCTAAAGTCAGTCTAGGAAGCAGTAGTTGCTGATTCCACTCAAAGGAAGTTATAAATTTGCTGTATTTCATGTTGTTTCTTTCTTGGTAGTTCAGAGGGAGCATAATCTGAAGTTCAGTTCAGTTCAGTCACTCAGTCATGTCCAAATCTTTGTGACCCCATGAACCATAGATGCCAGGCCTCCCTATCTATCACCAAATCCTACAGTTTACTCAAACTCATATCCATTGAGTCAGTGATACCATCCAACCATTTCATTCTCTATTGTCCCCTTCTCCTGCCCTCAATCTTTCCTAGCATCAGGGTCTTTTCAAATGAGTCAGCTCTTTGCATCAGGTGGCCAAAGTATTGGAGTTTCGGCTTCAACATTAGGATGGACTGATTGGATCTCCTTGCAGTCCAAGGGACTCTCAAGGGTCTTCTTCCGCACTACAGTTCAAAAGTATCAATTCTTCAGTGCTCAGCCTTCTTTATAGTCCAACTCTCACGTCCATACATGACCACTGGAAAAACCATAGCCTTGACTAGATGGACCTTGGTTGACAATGTCTCTGCTTTTTAATATGCTGTCTAGGTTGGTCATAATTTTTCTTCCAAGGAGTAAACGTCTTTTAATTTCATGGCTGTAATCACCATCTGCAGTGATTTGGAGCCCTGAAAAATAAAGTCAGCCACTGTTTCCACTATTTCCCCATCTATTTGCCATGAAGTGATGGGACTGGAGGCCATGATCTTAGTTTTTCTGAATGTTGAGCTTTAAGCCAACTTTTTCACTCTCCTCTTTCACTTTCATCAAGAGACTCTTTAGTTCTTCTTCACTTTCTGCCATAAGGGGGGTGTCATCTGCATATCTGAGGTTATTGATATTTCTCCGGGCTATTTTGATTCCACCTTGTGCTTATTCCAGCCCAGCGTTTCTCATGATGTACTCTGCATATAAGTTATATAAGCAGGGTGACAATATACAGCCTTGTCGTACTCCTTTACCTGTTTGAAACCAGTCTGTTGTTCACCCAGTTCTAATTGTTATCTGATGGGAGAAAAGCAAATCCCTATTTAGGATCGTGGTTGGGGGATTAATTCTAGAAATTTAAGTGTTCAGGGGTTTTAAGACTGCAATAGTACCTTTATATTAATTGGATATCTTAGTCATCAAAATTCTGGTTATGAATATCACTCAGGAAAAACATGCCACATTCATCTAGCAGAGTTACAGAAAATAGCAAGTTAATAAAGAAAGCAAGTACAAAGAAACTGGAGAGTGAAAAAGTTGGCTTAAAGCTCAACATTCAGAAAATGAAGATCATGGCATCTGGTCCCATCACTTCATGCAAATAGATGGGGAAACAGTGGAAATAGTGAGAGACTTTATTTTGGGGGGCTTCAAAATCACTACAGATGGTGATTGCAGCCATGAAATTAAAAGACGCTTATTCTTTGGAAGAAACGTTATGACCAACCTAGATAGCATGTTGAAAAGCAGAGACGTTACTTTGCCAACAAAGGTCCGTCTAGTCAAAGCTATGGTTTTTCCAGTGGTCATGTATGGATGTGAAAGTTGGACTGTGAAGAAAGCTGAGCACTGAAGAATTGATTCTTTTGAACTGTGGTGTTGGAGAAGACCCTTGGAATTCTCTTGGACTCCAAGGAGATCCAACCAGTCCATTCTGAAGGAGATCAGCCTTGGGATTTCTTTGGAAGGAATGATGCTAAAGCTGAAACTCCAGTACTCTGGCCACTTCATACACAGAGTTGACTCACTGGAAAAGACTCTGATTCTGGGAGGGATTGGGGGCAGGAAGTGAAGAGGATGACAGAGGATGAAATGGCTGGATGGCATCACTGATTCGATGGACATGAGTCTGAGTGGACTCCGGGAGTTGGTGATGGACAGGGAGGCCTGGTGTGCTGCGATTCATGGGGTTGCAAAGAGTCGGACATGACTGAGCGACTGAACTGAACTGAACTGAAGTACAAAGAAAAATCCAACTGCTGATTTGGCAGGTTGATTTATTATGTTTATTATATATGCATGTTTATTTAGTCAATGTGATAACTGTAGTGATATAATTGAAAATAGTATCACAATCATTAGTTTAGCAAATGCTCTTCATTGATTTTAGTGTTTAGTTACATGTGGTCCAAAGCTTTCCTATTCTCATAAAACTTAGAGAATCCTTTCACTTATTTATGCTTACTGAATATTAGAAACTATTTATTAAAAGTAGTCATATAAGTTTAGAACTTCCAGGGTGAAAACATGTTCTCTCTTGGCTCCATTTTCTGTATTTCATTTAGCTGAGTTCAGATTTTCACTTACTGTGGTTAGTACACACTGTCAGATGAAAGACTATGCAAGTTGCCCTTCGTCTTCTGTGATAAAATTAGCTCCCCACGATGATACATAATTACACTGGGCAGTGCAATCTGATTATCTGTCAAATATAGATGAGTCACCCTGCTACCTTCAAATACCGGTTCTCTGTGTCTACAATGAATTAAAACACTTCAGTCCTTGATGCAAATGTGATAAAATCTCCATTCACNTTATTTATTAAAAGTAGTCATATAAGTTTAGAACTTCCAGGGTGAAAACATGTTCTTTCTTGGCTCCATTTTCTGTATTTCATTTAGCTGAGTTCAGATTTTCACTTATTGTGGTTAGTACACACTGTCAGATGAAAGACTATGCAAGTTGCCCTTCGTCTTCTGTGATAAATTTAGCTCCCCACGATGATACATAATTACACTGGGCAGTGCAGTCTGATTATCTGTCAAATATAGATGAGTCACCCTGCTACCTTCAAATACCGGTTCTCTGTGTCTACAATGAATTAAAACACTTTAGTCCTTGATACAAATGTGATAAAATCTCCATTCACTCAGTACACATTTATTGAATGCCTGCTGTGTGCCAACCAATCATATTTGAAGAGCAGCTTTCAGATGTATTTTACATAATTCTTTAACTAATCCTTAGAATAATTCTTTAATCTGTAGACGCAGACACACTGGGTCTCAATCTCTGAAATGGCGCTTCAGAGAGGGCAAGTGATTCCTTGGGGCTCACATGGTTTGAAATGTTACAGTTAAGAATAAAAGTTAGGACTTCTGAGTCATCTCCATTTAGTCCTTTTCACATAGCATGCTTTGTTGCAGAGTATAAGTTGTTCTGTGAATGATAATGTAGGTCTGGCATCTTTGTGTGAATGTCTTTATCATCAAATCACTTATAATTATGAAAAATCTATTTTCCACTCCAAAAGTATTAGCCCTGGGGGACTCCAGTGAAAGTCATGTATCACAGATCTGTAAAATAAAATAAATAGAAGTTTCAAACATTTCTGCAAAGAATAGCCCACTTGAACCTATGAAAAAAAGATTGTTAATGATAGAAATAATTATGTTTCCTCTGAATCTGTAATGGTCTTTGGTATTAGCTCAAAAAATGTCTAACAAGATAAGCAAATCCTTGCACACATAGTAAATGTACACACATTTCTTTATAATTAACCCTTAACATGTCTCACATATAACTTCATTTTATAACTAAGAATAGAAAATCTAAGAGAAGCTGCCAGGATGAACAAATGGTTTCTTCAGAGCTTGTGTGTTTGCTGTCATAGTACTGCCTTTAATAAATACAGTTAAGGCAGATAAATTTCACTGGGTTATAAGCTACCAAGGGTTTCCTGGTGGCTCAGTGGTAAAGAATCCATTTGCAATGCATGAGATGCAGGTTTGATCCCTGGGTTGGGAAGATCCCCTGAAGGGAGGGCACAGTAACCCCCTCCAGTATTCTTGCCTGGAGAATCCCATGGACAGAGGAACCTGGAGGGCTACAGTCCATAAGATTGTGGAGAGTCAGACCCAGCTGAAGTGACTGAGCATGCATAAGTTACCAGAGGCAGAAATTGTGTCTGTTTGTCTCATTACTAGATCTCCATACCTGGCACATAGCATATATTCGATAAATACTTGTCAAATGAATGCAACACTTTGAAAAGAAGTCTCTTTTCACCTTCAGCCTTTCCTGATGCATATATGTCTGTGATACTGGAGAGAGCTGTGTCAGAATGGTTTAATTTTCATATGTGGCAAGGTGAAACCACAGCTGTATAATGATGATCCTGTAACACCAGTTGATTCACATTGTATCTCAGTCATGGTTAGTACATACTGTTCCAGCAGCCATCTCTCTCTCTCTCTTTTTAATTTTTTAATTGAAAGATAATTGCTTTACAGAATTTTATAGTTTTCTTTCATATAACAAAAATCAGCCATAGGTATACCCATGTCCCCTCCTTACCATCTCCCTCCCCATCCCATCCTTCAGCCTGTCACAGAGCCCGTGTTTGAATTCCCTGAGTCATACAGCAAATTCCCATTGGCTATCTATTTTACATATGATATTGTAAATTTCTACATTACTCTCTATATACATCTCCCCATCTTCCTCCTCTCCTTCCTCTATGTCCGTAGGTCAGTTCTCTATGTCTGTTTTTCCATTGCTGTGCTGAAAATAAACTCATCAGTGCCATCTCTTTAGATTGCATATATTCATGTCAGTATATAATATTTATATTTCTCTTTCTGACTTACTTCACTCTGTATAATAGGCTCTAGTTTCATACACCTCATTACAATGGATTCAAATATGTTCCCTTTTTATGGCTGAGTGGTATTCCATTGTATATATGTACCACAACTTCTTTATTCATTCATC
>SJYW01007362.1:0-14709 GCA_006410735.1 Raphicerus campestris
GTCTCTCTCTTGCTTACAGCTCTTGAGTTATGTTGGGTCTGCACCTCACTGATTAGGAAAAGAGCCCATTTTAAGTAACGTAACGATTACTTACAACACAAATGGTTTATCCTCAAGAAAAATTTTCATCAGAGATGAGTGTATGAGTCCCCAAGGTACAGAGGGAAACTCTGAAGCCTTCTGGCTGGAGGTATCTGGACAGACATATGTGGGGTGAGAAGCCTGGTCCTTCTCTCAGCCTGTGAGTCTCTTGTCTCATCTCTGAACCCCAAGGACACACCCCAGAGCAGCTGAGGCACTGCCAACCTCCTCTTCTTGCTTCAAAACAAAGCTGAGCATAGCAATGTGTGCCCAACACTTAAAGTCAAATTCAGGCTGAAGGCTTCACCTGGGACTTCTGCTCAAGACTCTGCCTCTTTTCTTTTTTAATTTACACTCTTTATTTTGTACTGGAGTATACCCGATTAACAACGTTGTGATAGTTTGCAGTGAACAGCAAAGGGACTCAGCCGCACATACACACGTATCCTTTCTCCCCCAAATTCCCCTCCCACCTAGGCTGCCACAAAACATTGGCAAGACTCTGCTTCCTGATGCCCATGTGCAAAATGCAGCCCAGCAGGGCTCCTGCAGACGGAGGCTCTGCATCCAAGCGACCCTCCAGGGTCCCAGATGCGGTCTGGACCAGCTTCACCATTTGGGGTCGCGTCTGACACCCTGACATACTGACACGCTGCCCTCCTTGTGGCTCTGTGATGCCACGGGGGGCTGCAGAGCTGGTCACAGTTCCAAAGCACTGGGGACACTGCCCGCTTTCTCAGGTCAGGAGGAGCTTGCTGGAAGCACATGGCTTCCCTGTGCGGACAGTACTGGGGAGATTCGCCAGCGCCGCGAGCCCCTCTCCTCTATGTAGGGATCTCAGCCTTAGTAGAAGCTCAAGAGTCTGCGAGTGTTGCCAGTCTTGCAGAAGGGGTCTCTCGGGCTGCCAGCTTCATGCCAGGTTTTTTGGTCACTTTCTCAAGTTTCTCAGACTGAGGCTNGGGATCTCAGCCTTAGTAGAAGCTCAAGAGTCTGCGAGCGTTGCCAGTCTTGCAGAAGGGGTCTCTCGGGCTGCCAGCTTCATGCCAGGTTTTTCGGTCACTTTCTCAAGTTTCTCAGACTGAGGCTCCTGATATGCAAGTGGCTTATGTAAGGGAGGAGATCGTTTTGCTCCCTTCTCTTAGGGTCCCTGGCCGGGTCTGAAAATTAAACTCACAAAGACAGATTAGGAGAACAGCATACACATTTGCTTGAATGTCTACATGTACATGGGAACCTTCACAGGCAAGGGAGACCCGGAGGAATAACTAGAGCAGGAAGACATAGAAACAGTGAATTTGTAAAGAGCTGCGAGAAGGATTGGGCTGGCAGTAGGAAGCCAGGAGGGAACTGGGAGGAAGAGGGTGAGGTGCACGAGGTTGGTTTGTGCACCTGTCCCTGCCCCTAATCCCCTGGCTCAGGGGATGAGAATGCCGGCCTCCTTTCTGGTTCGGGGGGCACCTTCCACAGGGCAGATTTATCTCCTGCTTTCCCAGAAGAAGGGTGAGGGGTGGGGTCAGAGTGATATTTTGGCTTTTGCCATTAAAAAAGCAGTCCTTCAGCTGAAGATATTAATATGCTAGAGATATAATATTTGGGGGAGTGGGTCCTGAATCCTAGGTTTTCCTCATGGCTCAGCAGTAAAATATCTACCTGCAATGCAGGAGACCTGGGTTCAATCCCTGGGTTGGGAAAATCCCCTGGAGAAGGACGTGGAAACCCATTCCGGTAGTCTTGCCAGGAGAATTCCATGGACAGAGGAGCCTGGCAGGCTATAGTCCACGGGGTTACACTGAATTGGATACGACTGAAGCAGCTTAGCATACACACACATCCTAGACCCCCGTAAGTTACAATAGCAAGTCTCAGAATCAGGGCCAGCTGAGGCCACTTGCTTTCTGCTGACCCAGACTCTGCTTGTTGCCAAGGTGAGCTTGGCTGGTCACCAGTCAGCATTTACCAAAGTGTGTTTCTTGAAACCCCAGACTGCCTGACCACTCTGAATTATTCCTTCAAGGTCTGAACTCTCAGCTCCTCAAGTTTTTACCCAAATGACACCTTCTCATGGAGGCCTTTACTAGCCACTCTATCTAAAATTGGAACTGGCCCTCCAATTCTCTTCCCTTCTTTTCTTTGCCCCTCAGGACTTATCACCTCTAACAAATTAAACTTTGGCTTATTTTGTCCATACTAGGAGGTATGGTCGGAGAAGGCAATGGCATCCCACTCCAGTGCTCTCGCCTGGAAAATCCCATGGACGGAGGAGTCTGCTAGGCTGCAGTTCATGGGGTCGAGAAGAGTCAGACTCACTGAGTGACTTCACTTTCACTTTTCACTTTCACGCATTGGAGAAGGAAATAACAACCCACTCCAGTGTTCTTGCCTGGAGAATCCCAGGGATGGCGGAGCCTGGTGGGCTGCCGTCTATGGGGTCGCACAGAGTTGGACACAACTGAAGTGACTTAGCAGCAGCAGCAGCAGCAGGATGTGTAAGAAATTGTTTTATTTACTCCCTGTCGTCAGAGCCTAGAACATGGTTTGGCACTTCATATGTACTCCCTGAATATTCGTTATATTAATATTGGTAGAACCTGGGTCTCCTGCAGTGCAGACAGATTCTTTGCCCTCTGGGCCACTAGAGAAATGAGCGTTAAGAGACAGTATATACAACATACTTTGCAATGTTGCAATTCCCTAGCATCTTAGTACTTGCAACATCTTTTGTAGGTCCTGCCCCGTCATGAGCCCACCTTAGGCTGGCATAGCCAGCACTGTTGTAACACAACCACATTTGGGTCTGTTCACCCACATGCAGGAAAGCCAACCTACTGACATGGGGGTGTGAAGAAGGAAAGTGCGATGTTTACTACAGGAGTTAAGAAAGGAGTATGGGTGACTTCTCAAGATCCCCTCTCCCACCCCACAGGTTTTAGGCAAGGTTTTTTAAAGGCTGGGGGAGGGAGGAAAGTCACAGTGTATGTGATCAATTCCGTGGTTGGTTGATGATGAGGTTACAAGGCAATGTCACAGGGAGTTAAATTATCATCAACTTCAGGCTCCAGTAGGTCTTCGGGCTGTGTGCTCATAGCCATTATACAGTCAGCTTCTTCCATCTGGTGTGGATTTTAGTGTCTGTGAAACAACTCAGGAGTGTGTATCAGACGCTGTTATCCATGTCCTTCAGGGAGGAACTAACGATTCTGTGACTGCTATATGTCTGATCTATAGTTTGAACTGTCATCAATTCTACTGATGCCCCAGTGCTATTTTTTATTACCACCTGATCACTCATTAATTCTTGAGCCAGGCTTTTGTAACTCAACAGAGGCCTAGGAGACTGTAGCTTTTCTGCAAATAAGAGGCAGGCAGAGGATACGAGGGTCTATCCTGGGAAGGCCCCATAGGGTCTGCCTCCGTTTCACTATTATGACCCTCGTTTTTGTGAAAAGTCAGGCTCAGAGTGGTGAAGTGGTTTGCCTAAATTCACACAGCTGAGAAGTGCCATAACAGCCCGTGGCAGTGTGCTATGCCTCTCAAGTGCTTCCTCCTTATAGATGTGGTCAGTGATTTAGAGGAGACACAGAGAAGGATGCTGAAGCCCTTTGATGTTTTTCAAAGAAGGCTTTGATGTTTTCTTAAAGCCCAAACCTTACTCTGTCTCCCCGCTCTTCTGAAGAACAATAAATTCATCAAACAGCATTTTTGCTGGTAGGATCAAGGATCAGAAACTTTAAAAGCAAAATCTTTCCCTTTTTTCTTGTTAAGGAATTTCACATTTTGAAAAACATCCAGGTGGGAGCACAGACAGGGTTGGGCTACACGGTGGCTCGGAGGTTCCTCCTGTTCTACCCTAAGGTTTGTTTCCTTCTCAGCACGGGACTGTGCGGTGGAGTGATGCTGACCACCTCTGAATGGGGCTCCAGGTGACATTTCCAGCCTTGACCCTTCAGAGAACCAGGCTGAATGCATTCAGAGACCTCCAGGGAAATTTTGTTAATTATAGCAGGTAACGTGCAATAGCTGCAGACAGACGTGGGGTTCTGATCTCCGGCTTGTCACTTACCATCTGTGTGACCTTTGGCAAGTTAATTAACTTCTCTGAACCCTGATTCTTTGTATGAAAATTAGCCCTGATTCTTGTGCCCCGGCCATTTGCCTAGAATCCTGGTTCCTCTGTAACCAGGTGGGTGACCAAGGATAAGATAGTTTATGTTTTGCTTTCTTCACCTCAGATGTGATAGAGATAATAACACTCCGATCGTTATGGTAACCCGAGAATGAGGTGAGCTCACACACATAAAACCCTTGGAGGAGTAAGTGATCATGATCATCACTCCATTACTGGACTCAGCTGTTCCCTGCTGTCATCCAATGAAATGCATACGTGGTCCTATGCCGGCCTCCCCCAGAAGCAGATCCTGTGGCAAGAATTTGGATGTGGACCGTGTGTGGTCTTGGGAGGTACTGGCAGGGGTTCAGAAACTCCAGGGTGGGGAGGAGAAGGCAGTGCCCAGGTGTGCCCTGAGGTCAGGCTACCGCTGCGTGCACAGGAGACGCGGATCTGGGGGAACCTTTGGGAAACTGGGCCAGATGCAACTAAAAGCTGTGTCTCTGAGGGATGAAGGGTTCACTTGTCCACTGGCTGCCACCTATGTGGTTGGCAATTGCTTCAAGAACATTCGGTCTGAGCAGGGCTGGAGCCACCCCACCACAGGGGTGAGCGTTGCGGTGCAGGCAGACAGGGCAAGCGCCAGGCAGAGAACCTGCTTCCCGTGAAAATGCCAATAAATGTCTGAAACGCCCCCTCTGCCTCTTAAAAAAGATTCCACTGGGACCTCCCTGGTGGCCCAGTGGTTAAGAATCTGCCTTCCAGTGCAGGGGATGTGGGTTCGATCCCTGATCTGAAAACTAAGATCCCACATCCCGTGGGGGCAATGAGAGACTAAGCGCGCTGGAGCCTGTGCTCCAGACAAGAGAAGTCTGAACACCACAAAGGAGAGGCAGCAAACCCAAACTTTAAAAAAAAGTTTCCATGGCCAGATTCTATTCTTCAGCTCTGCGGAGCGAGAGAGATGGCGTTTAGATGGTTTACTGGAGCGGTGACGGCTGGAAGCAAGGTTGGGGAGTGGGGTTGGGGAGGGGAGAGCCGCCCGCAGAGGCTGCGGCATCATCTACCCTGGTCCTGGGCCGACCCCTGGGGCTCAGCCCCCCCCAGACTCTGGAGTACAGAGCACAGAACCATCTCAGCCAGGGCAGCGATGCTGGGTGGGTGCACCTACAAAGCCCCTGTCTGTCACACGGTGAAACCACGTTCTGTCTCCAGCGGGAGGGGGAGATGTGGTCCAGGCCTCTCTCCCCGTCACATTTCAGGGCCTGGCTACTCATGCTCTAAGCACCGGCTTACCCCAGTTAGCAACTAGTTGTTGCTGTGTTGTTGCGTTGCTTCGCCGTGTTCACAGGCTGCAGCACGCCAGGCTCCTCTGACCTCCACCGTCTCTCGGCGTTTGCTCAAGTTCATGTCCACTGAGTCCAGTTCCTCTAGGAACCAGAGACTAGTGACTTTGGCCAGCTGTCAGCCACACAGCTTCTGTTGTATTGGGAAGCAGTCGTGAGCAAGTTCTGGGCGAGGACATTGCCCTTGGGCCCTGATCACCCCGTCCCTGGCCTCTGCTTCCTTGTTAAGGCCACCCTGCCCTGGATCCATCCCTCTGTGGTCTGGAGACAGGATAGCCTCACCCCGTCTGACCTACATGACCCAGACAGAGCATCCCCAGGTTCCCGGGATAAATAGCCTCTCTTGAGTTGGTCTCTCCCGTGTGCTGTTTGCAAGTTACATCCGTGTGGCAAGCACATCCTAGAGACCAGAATTTCAGCTGCTGATGCCAAATGCATTTTCAGAAACGCTTTGGGGTTGAGTCAGGCTGGGAGTGATCTCACTGAACGAAATGTGGTGCTGTTGTTTCTGGTGTCTCAGCTGCTCCAGGCTGGGTTTCCTTTGCTTCATGATGGTGTAAGATGGGAGGACACAAGACTGATAAGAGCCGGCTCCGCCAGCTCCAGCTCAGGCTGCTCCCAGGCTGGAGGCTCGCTCTGATGGGCACAGGTAGCCCGCTAGGTCAATTTAACACCATTACCCCTGGGGATTCATTATTGCAAGGCGATCCTGGTGGCAACTGGTTTGGAAAACACGGGAACACCTCATACCCACAAGAGACATGCTAAGAGCTACAGGACATGGATCGTACCTAGAGTTCTTCAAGGGGCTAGAGGTCTATCTGCGATGATAAACATCTACAGATGGAAAGATACTCAGTAATTCTCTGCAACATGAATTGTGCCAGGAAAGACGTAAATAATAAAAATGCCCTCAGGAGGCAGAGGAGAAAGAGGAGAGAGTCCATCAGCTGATGTGACCAAGGTTCATCACCATGATAAGGTGGGGCCAGAGCTGAGCCTTGAAATTTATGTCCGTGGCACTGAGGTAGGTCGGGAAGAAGCTGAGAAGGAAGATTAAACACACCTGCTCAGAAAGCCCCCACTGTCACAGGGCAAAGCCTGGACTTCTCGGTCAGTCATGTGGGGCCTCTCCTATCCGTCTAGCTAGCCTGTCCTGATCCTGGAACCTCTCAGCACATAGTCTCCCCCCTACATCCCCAGGGGATTGGGTCCAGGACCTCCACAGGGCCCAAAGTCCTTGGATGTCCAAGTCCCTTATACTAACCTACGCACACCCTCCTGGACACTTTAAATCATCTCAGAGAAGACTCTTGAGAGCCCCTTGGACTGCAAGGAGATCCAACCAGTCCATTCTGAAGGAGATCAACCCTGGGATTTCTTTGGAAGGAATGATGCTCAAGCTGAAACTCCAGTACTTTGGCCACCTCATGCAAAGAGTTGA
The DNA here is from genome assembly GCA_006410735.1 of Raphicerus campestris. Classification (NCBI taxonomy): domain Eukaryota; kingdom Metazoa; phylum Chordata; class Mammalia; order Artiodactyla; family Bovidae; genus Raphicerus; species Raphicerus campestris. Next base: position 6,977 of record SJYW01007362.1, read on the forward strand.
CTCATTGGAAAAGACTCTAATGCTCGGAGGGATTGGGGGCAGGAGGAGAAGGGGACGATGGAGGATGAGATGGCTGGATGACATCACCGACTCGATGGACGTGAGTCTGAGTGAACTCCCAGAGATGGTGATGAATGGGAAGCCTGGCATGCTGCGATTCAGGGGGTCACAAAGAGTCGGACTCGACTGAGCGACTGAACTGAACTGAACTGAACTGAATGCTGCTTATAGCAGACACCGATACAGCGCAAGCCTCTGTAAATAATTTCCTGTGTGTGGCAAATTCAAGTTATTCTTTTTTCAAACTTACTGAAAATTATTTTCTGAATGTTTTTGACCTGTGCTTGGTTGAATCCATGGATGCAGACCTGGTGGATTTGAAGGGATGACTGTACTCTGCATGGGTGATATCTTGGGCACTGCAGATACAACAGGCAACTGGATGGGGAGAGCTTGTGCCCAGATGGCATAGAAAGTGATGGATCCGTGGACAGGTTAGCCAAGGTCACATTTGAGATTGTGTTTGAATAGGTTTGTTGGAAGGAGTTTCTCTGAAAAAGAGTCATTGTGTTGAGTCTTTTTGATATATGATTTTATGTTTGTACTTATTGATTGACGTTTGGTTGTTCTGAGTCTTCCTTGCTGTGTGGGCTTTCCTCTAGGTGCAGCGAGCTGGGCCTACTCTTTGCTGCCACGTGCGGGCTTCTCTGTGTGGTGACCTCTCTTGTTGTGGAGCACAGGCCCTCGGCCCTTGGCTTCAGTTCTTGGGCCTCCCGGGCCCTAGAGCACAGGCTCAGGAGTTGTGGTGCACGGGCTTTGTTGCCCCTTGGCACATGGGATCTTCCTGAATCAGGAATCGAACTCGTGTCTCCTGTGTCAACAGGTGGATTCTTTACCCCCGAGCCACCTGGGAAGCCCTGTGTTGAGTCCTGAATGATGAGGAGGCAGCCATCCAAAGAAAGAGGGAGGAACTTATCCAGAAGAACAGGAAAGGTGAAGGCCAGCGAAGCCCAGTGTGTTAGTTGCTCAGTCTGGTCTGACTCTTTGTGACCCCATGGACTGTAGCCCACCAGGCTGCTCTGTCCATGGAATTTTCCAGGCAAGAATACTGGAGTGGGTTGCCATTCTCTTCTCCAGGGCATCTTCCCAAACCAGGGATTGAACTCAGGTCTCCTGCATTGCAGGCAGGTTCTTTTCTTCTGAGCCATCAGAGAAGTTCAGTGTTGCCTACGGCCTGAAATAAAGCCCAGAGGAGGTGACAACCTTCTCCTGTTCCAGGGACACAGTCATAGGGCTGGGATGGGAGGTGTGGTTCAGGCAGGTGTGTACAGTGAAGGCAAGATGGAGGGAAGTTGTACAGGCCACAGAAAGGTGTTAGTTTATTATAAGAGCAATGAGGGAAGAGAGAGCACCATTTCCACTTTGACCAACACAGAAAATCATGCGAGCTGGGCGCTGAGGGCAAAAGCTGAAGCAGGAAGGGTCCACAGGAAGCCTTTGCATGGGAGCGATGTGTCCTGGGCTGGATGGTGTATGTGGAGACAAATGAATGGATTCGAACTTTCTTTTAAAGTAGAGTGGACAGGACTCTACACCACTCACCCCTCACCAACCCATCAGTAACTCAGGTCTTACCCAACTCCTCAGCCTCCTACACACGTTTCACTGCAACAGACAAATCTCTCTTCCTCCAGCCACATCCAACCCCCACATGGCTCTAAAATAGACCTTATTCCTCATTACTGCCTCTCAAGGCATCTCCCATTCTTCAGGGGCCAGTCAAATCTGATCTTCTCCCCAAAGACCTCCCAAATCCTCTGTTAGAATTTTCTTTTTCAACTACTCCCTTTGCACTTTATTCATAGCCATCCTGATAATTACTTTAAAGTGGAGGTATTAATATGATACTTTGTTAGCTTTGGAGGTACCACTCAGGTTTCACTGAGATCTCCCTTGATACTGCTTGGGTACTGTTGGTCCTCAAAGAGTGTTAACATTGCATTGAATTAAAGTGAATGACATGAAGAGCCCAAGTCCAGTGTTTCAGGGTGGGGAAAACTCCCAGCAATGACGATGTCCTGATGAGGGCCGTGATGAGGATGATGCTATTGAGAACTCTAATGATGACCTTGATCAGGACAACCATTTGCTGAGCACCTGATACGGACACTTTGCGAGGTGCACGCTTGGCAAAGCAGTTTAGACATTTCCTTCTCATCACCACCCTATCACACAAGGTGTGCTCTCACTCCTGTTCTCTAGATGAGGAAGCTGAGGGCTGGACAGTTTAGGTGAGTTACCCAGGTTCACACAGATGGGGGGGACAGTGCCTTCAATCTCAGAAATCCCTGCTCTAAGGAAGAAAGATCCCTGTGACACAGAAGGTGAGATGGAGGGAGATGGGACCCGAGGCAGGAAAACCAGGTGGGAGACTCTCGTGAGAGTCCTGGCAAGAGGCGGTGGGCGTGCAGGTGAGCTGTTCCCACTGTGAAGAGAGGGTGACTCCGAGGCCCAGCGCTGATGTCTAATTCCATACAGTGTGTGAGAGAGAAGGGAGTTGGAGATCCTCTCAAGGCTTCTGTTGAGGCAGTTGAGTAGCTGTTGGTGGCAACAACAGACTCTACAGAGAAAGCAAGACTTTGCAAAGAAAAATAGTTGGACATTCTCTGGTGTGATGTGTTGACACTGTGACATCTGTGAGGCGTCAGTTCTGCTCTGACACTTATTTTGAAACTTGAGTTGCTTCTAGTGTTATCAATACATTAAGGAACAGTTTGAGCACAGCAGGAATTTTGTGTTTATGCATGTGTGATTTCATCCACATGAAGTGTTAGGTGAATACTGAATATGGTGCCTGGCTGGACCAAGCCATGCGGGAATATCAGAACTCTCTCTCTTTCTCTCTCTCTCTTTCTCTCTCTCTCTCTCTCTCTCTCTCACACACACACACACACACACTTCACACATGTACCAGCTGCCTCAGGTTGCATGTGTTATGAGCCACACCCATCACATCTAGTACTGCACATTTCTTTCTTCTTTTATTTTCTGTTAAACCTTTGACTATATGGAGGCTACTCTCCAACACTTTGAATTTTCACCAATGCAGTGATAATTATTGTTAATAAGCATACCACTTGGTGTAACTGCAAGTTCAGAAGTATTTCCCAAATTATCAGTGACAAAATAATCTGATATTCATTAAAATTTCACTAGTAAATATATTTATTGGTTTTTAAATCTTTTTGAAAATGGGTATATATGAAATTAATTAATTAGAATATAATTAAATACAATAAACACATTCAGGACACGATTTTATCCAACCATGTTATACAGTGAAGTGTTTGATATAAATAGAAAGTACTAGGACTAATGTTTTTTATCTACAATTTGTACCTAGTTAACTGGAAATTGCAACATAATACTCTGTTTCATGCCCTATTAATGCAATAAATAGCTGACTGTGATCGTGTCAGTTTCTGTGAATGTTCACAGGGAAATTATATCCAGCAAATCTCGTTCATGTATGGGTGAAACCATGATGAGTGATAGTGTTTTGTGTGCTATGTTCGTCAGTCAGTCGTGTCCAACTCTTATAACCCCATGGACTGCAGCCCAGGGCTCTCTGTCCATGGAATTCTCCAGGCAGGAATACTGGAGTGGGTAGCCACTCCCTTCTCCCGGGAGCTTTGTGTCCTACACCTTTCTGAATGACCTCACAAAAACCCTCTTTCTACCACATTACAGTAGCTCACAAAATATTATGATTCCAAAACACATTTCTACACGCAAACTTCAGGTTTCATTCAAGGTAAACTGCTATATGTATTGTGAACTTCTTAACCATTTAAAATGTGTAAATCATTTCCCCAGTGGCTCAGTGGTAAAGAATCTGCCTGCCAACACAACATGGGAGACATGGGTTTGATCCCTGGTTTGGGAAGATCCTCTGGAGAAGGAAATGGCACCCCACTCTAGTATTCTTGCCTGGGAAATCCCATGGACAGAGGAGCCTGGTGGGCTACAGCCCATGGTCACAAAGAGATGCAACTGAGCGACTGAGCATGCATAAGCTCTTAATTCAAGGAAGAATTATGCCTTGAGGACTGGACTTTACAGGCAGGCCAACAAAAGGCTGTCAACCATTTGTGGCGGTTTCTCTTAGGGTATTTCTCTTCCCAAGCCACCAACTGTCTTTTTAGAAACTGATCTGACTCTCCTACTTTCCAATACCATAGATTGCTTCAGTGGAAATTCCAGCCATTTTGGGGAAATCAGTTAACCACTCTCTGCTTCCGAATTGTCATCTATACACTGAGGATAGATGGTCAATAATCTGTATAAAGTTCTTAGAACAGCGTCTGATGCATGTTTTAAGTGTTCAGAAAATGTTATTTTAAATTCCTATTTAACTTTCCAACATACTTTCCCCAGAGGATATTTAGTAAAAGCTGAAAGGGGAGAAGTAAGAGTGACATCTTTTCCAATTAGAAGCAACTAGTTTTTTCTCTATCTTTCTTAGATCTTTTGAAGTTAAATTGTGCTTCCCATCCTAATTGGTATTAAATGGCCCTTCAATCACTCCTATACCCATAAGAATGCTTTTGGAAATATCTTGGTCCAGAAGGAAAACGAGAGTGGTGACCCATATGGATGGACATGCCAGGTCAAGCCACAGAGTTAGCCACTGGTCCTACCAGGACTCCAAATGCCATCTGGGTTTCTTCAGCCTTATTGACGGTTCTCATCCAGGAGCAATTTTGCCGTCTAGGGGATATTCGGCCACATGAGGGGATGGTGGTGGGGCAGGGACGCCACTAACCTCTAGCAGGCAGAGGGAAGGGACGCTGGGAAACATCCTATAATGCCCAGAACATTATCTGTCCTTCCAGTTATCCGTCCTCCAGTTTTCCATCCCAAATGTAAACGGGGCTAAGGTTGAGAACCCTGGGCAAGATCATGTTGCCTCAGGGATATTTTCATTTTGTTTAAAGAAAATAAGTGAAAATAACATACATGCGTGTAATGAGACAGACTGGGGCCTGGGACCCTCTGCGGCAGTGCTTGCACCTGGGACAGACATCTCCTGGAGCAACAAAATATTGATGCAAAGAAACTAGAAGGGATTCAAAATAACTACATGCACGTGCAGCTGGGCTGAATTATGGACAAGAAGATACAAAGAGACCGAAAACCCAAATGCTGCTTGTCTAGAGCCAGGAGCAAAAGAAGGGGATGGGAAGCAAAAGCAGAATACTATCTATGTCCCCTGGACTCAAGACCACCAAAGGGGTGAGCAGACCACCTAAGCCGCCACTCCAGACCAATCGCTGGACATACCCTTACCCTCCCGCCATGTGAGGAACCAGCTCCCCACCTCAGGGGAGCAAGCAAGGAAACTTGTTCCTTGTTCTCATTCTTTTGTGTGTAGCAGGGGCCCCAGTAAAGCTTTGCCTGAATTTCTTGTCTGGCCTCTGATCAATTTCTAGTGATCGGGCAAGGCCAAGGGCCCTTGTTGGTAGCAATAATATTTCTAAAGAACTTGCTGAAATGGTTTCAATTGATTATTATTCAAGGCTGCTGATGAAATGGGACTCTTTTTTAAAAAAATCTTTAAGTTAGATGATTTAACATCTATTTTTATAACCTCTTCCACTGCTCTCTGAGACTTGTTAATATGGCTTTTCTGGAAGATGCGTGGAGCATTTCAAGGAGACGGGATATTATTCACCATTGCAAATACCATGTGGACATTGCCCTCCATCAGCAGAATACCCTGAGAAGAAACTCAAGGGAGCTGGCATGATTCTTGGGGCCACTGTGAATAACGCTGTGGCCAGCAGGGATGCTTAGGGGAAGGGCTCTGGGGAGTTCTTTTNTTCTACTAAGGCTGAGATCCCTACATAGAGGAGAGGGGCTCGCGGCGCTGGCGAATCTCCCCAGTACTCTCCGCACAGGGTAGCCATGTGCTTCCAGCAAGCTCCTCCTGACCTGAGAAAGCGGGCAGTGTCCCCAGTGCTTTGGAACTGTGACCAGCTCTGCAGCCCCCCGTGGCATCACAGAGCCACAAGGAGGGCAGCGTGTCAGTATGTCAGGGTGTCAGACGCGACCCCAAATGGTGAAGCTGGTCCAGACCGCATCTGGGACCCTGGAGGGTCGCTTGGATGCAGAGCCTCCGTCTGCAGGAGCCCTGCTGGGCTGCATTTTGCACATGGGCATCAGGAAGCAGAGTCTTGCCAATGTTTTGTGGCAGCCTAGGTGGGAGAGGAATTTGGGGGAGAAAGGATACGTGTGTATGTGCGGCTGAGTCCCTTTGCTGTTCACCGCAAACTATCACAACGTTGTTAATCGGGTATACTCCAGAACAAAATAAAGAGTGTAAATTAAAAAAGAAAAGAGGCAGAGTCTTGAGCAGAAGTCCCAGGTGAAGCCTTCAGCCTGAATTTGACTTTAAGTGTTGGGCACACATTGCTATGCTCAGCTTTGTTTTGAAGCAAGAAGAGGAGGTTGGCAGGGCCTCAGCTGCTCTGGGGTGTGTCCTTGGGGTTCAGAGATGAGATAAGAGACTCACAGGCTGAGAGCAAGACCAGGCTTCTCACCCCACGTATGTCTGTCCAGATACCTCCAGCCAGAAGGCTTCAGAGTTTCCCTCTGTACCTTGGGGACTCATACCCTCATCTCTGATGAAAATTTTTCTTGAGGATAAACCATTTGTGTTGTAAGTAATCGTTTCGTTACTTAAAATGGGCTCTTTTCCTAATCAGTGAGGTGCAGACCCAACATAACTCAAGAGCTGTAAGCAAGAGAGAGACATTTATTACGCTCGCGGATCTTACAGAGGGGGCATGGCTCACCACTCAGGGGCCACACGGGATGAAGGATGGATTTGGGGCAGCACCAGAGAGCAGCTTCCCTGGAGGCTCAGACGGTAAAGAATCCGCCTGCAGTGCAGGAGACGTGGGCCGGGAAGATCCCCTGGAGGAGGGCATGGCAACCCACTCCAGTGTTCTTGCCCAGAGAGTCCCATGGACAGAGGAGCCTGGTGGGCTACGGTCCATGGGGTTGCAAAGAGTCGGACACGACTGAGTAGCTTCCACTTCACTTCAGCGAGCAGCAGCTTGAAGCACAATCGTAGCTCCTTGACCGGGGATCAAACCTGGTCACAGCAGTGAGAATGCCAAATCCTACCCACTAGACCACGAGGGCCAGAGTCTAGAGTCCTCGGCCCCAGCTCTTGTCTGCATTGAAAAAAAAAAAAAAAAAAGTTGTCAAGGAGACAGCAAGCAGACAGGAAAGTGAGGTGTTTATCAGAAAAGAACGTGGACCGATGCGCGGGTGGGCTCAGACAGGCGTGCCTTGGGGAAGTTTAAGTGGTTTATACGGGGAGATCTTTGTTTCCCTCCGGCCAACCATCTTACTTTTTCTTTGACTCAGGGCCCTCCTCTCCGTGCATGCGCCTCCTTTAGCAAGATGGATTTCTGCCCAAGGGCCCTTGGGAAGTTATTAATGGCAAAACTTGCTGTGGTCTGGCGTCCGCTCCCTTTTTGACCCCCCAGGAGCCTTTCTGGGCAGGTGCACTGGAGGTCTCCCCAACCCCAGGGATGGGAGACCTGTGACCTCTTGATGTTTTGCCCACACAGGGCTTAGCCCCTCTATGTCCTCGCCATTGCTGTTGATGTTGTTTAGTCACTAAGTCATGCCTGACTCCTTGGGTGTGACCCCACGGACTG
>SJYW01007377.1:5754-39376 GCA_006410735.1 Raphicerus campestris
ATCTGCATATCTGAGGTTATTGATATTTCTCCTGGCAATCTTGATTCCAGCTTGTGTTTCTTCCAGTCCAGTGTTTCTCATGATGTACTCGGCATAGAAGTTAAATAAGCAGGGTGACAATATACAGCCTTGACGTACTCCTTTTTCTATTTGGAACCAGTCTGTTGTTCCATGTCCAGTTCTAACTGTTGCTTCCTGACCTGCATACAGATTTCTCAAGAGGCAGGTCAAGTGGTCTGGTATTCCCATCTCTTTCAGAATTTTCCACAGTTTATTGTGATCCACACTGTCAAAGGCTTTGACATAGTCAATAAAGCAGAAATAGATTTTTTTTTCTGGAACTCTCTTGCTTTTTCCATGATCCAGCGGATGTTGGCAATTTGATCTCTGGTTCCTCTGCCTTTTCTAAAACCAGCTTGAACATCAGGGAGTTCACGGTTTACATATTGCTGAAACCTGGCTTGGAGAATTTTGAGCATTACTTTACTAGCATGTGAGATGAGTGCAATTGTGCAGTAGTTTGAGCATTCTTTACCATTGCCTTTCTTTGGAATTCGAATGAAAACTGACCTTTTCCAATCCTGTGGCCACTGCTGAGTTTTCCAAATTTGCTTGCATATTGAATGCAGCACTTTCACAGCATCATCTTTCAGGATTTGAAACAGCTCAACTGGAATTCCATTTCCTTCACTAGCTTTGTTCATAGTGATGCTTTCTAAGGCCCTTCAGTCATGTCCAACTCTGTGTGACCCCATGGATGGCAGCCCACCAGGCTCCCCCATCCCTGGGATATTCCAGGCAAGAACACTGGAGTGGGTTGCCATTTCCTTCCCCAATGCCTTAAAGTGAAAAGTGAAAGTGAAGTTGCTCAGTCATGTCCGACTTAGCAACCCCATGGACTGCAGCCTACCAGGCTCCTCCGTCCATGGGTTTTTCCAGGCAAGAGTACTGGAGCGGGGCGCCATTTAATCAGCCATAGGTATATATATATATATATCCCCTCCCTTTTGGAACGTCCTTCCTATCTCCCTCCCATCCCACCTTCTAGGTTGATACAGAGACCCTGCTTGAGTTTCCTGAGCCATACAGCAAATTCCTGTTGGCTATCTATTTTACTTATGATAGTTTAAGCTTCCATGTTATTCTTCCATACATCTCACCCTCTTCTTCTCCCCGTGTTCATAAGTCTATTCTCTATGTCTGTTTCTGCATTGCTGTCCTGTAAATAAATTCTTCGGTACCATTTTTCTAGATTCTATAAATGCATTACAATACAATATTTAACTTTCTCTTTCTGACTGACTTCATTCTGTAAAATAGGTTCTAGATTCATCCACCTCATAGATCTGACTCAGATATGTTCCTTTTTATAGCTGAGTGATATTCCACTGTGTATATGTAACACAACTTCTTTATCCATTCATCTGTCAATGGACTTCTATGTTGCTTCCATGTTCTACCTATTGTAAATAGTGCTGCAATGAACAATGTGATACATGTGTCTTTTTCAATTTTGGTTTCTTCAGGGTATATGCCTAGGAGTGGGATTGCTGGGTCATGTAGTGGTTTTACTCCTGGTTTTTTCCAAGGACTCTCCATACCATCTTCCATAGTGGCTATATCAATTTATGCTCCCACCAACAATGCAAGAGTGTTTCTTTTTCTCCACACCCTCTTCAGAATTTATTGTTTGTAGACATTTTGATGATGGCCATTCTGACAAGTGTGAGGTGGTATTTCATTTTAGTTTTGATTTGCATTTCTCTAATAATGAACAATGTTGAGCATCTTTTATCTTTGGAGAAATTTCTGTCTAGGTCTTTTCCCCACTTTTTATTTGAGTTGTTAGGTTTTCTGGTTTTGAGCTGTATGAATCGATTGTACATTTTGGAACTTAATCCTTTGTCAGTTGTTTCATTTGCTATCATTTTCGCCCATTTTGAGGGTTGCCTTTTCACCTTGCTTATACTTTGCTGTGAAAAAGCTTTTACGTTCAATCAGGTCTCACTTGTTTACTTTTGTTTTTATTTCCATTAATCTAAGAGGTGAGTCATAGAGGATCTTCCTTTGATTTACATCGAGTGTTCTATGTTTTCCTCTAAGAGTTTTATAGTTTCTGGTTTTACTTGTTGATCTTTAATCCATTTTGAGTTTATATTTGTGTATGGTATAAGGAAGTATTCTAATTTTGCTAGTTTACATGTAGCTGTCCAGTTTTCCCAGCACCATTTATTGAAAAGGCTGTCTTTGCCCATTGTATAGTCTAGCCTCCTTCGTCAAAATAAGGTTCCTATAAGTACATAGGTTTATTTCTTGGCTTTCTATCTTGTTGCATTGGTCTATATTTCTGTTTTTGTGCCAATACCATACAGTCTTCATGATTTTAGCTTTGTAGTATAATCTATAATCAGGAAGGTTGATTCCTCCAGCTCCATTATTCTTTCTCAAGACTGCCTTGGCTATTTGTGTTCCCATATGAGTTGTGAAATTTTTGTTCTAGTCCTGTGAAAAATGCCATTGGTAATTTGATAGGGATCACATTGAATATATAGATTCTGTTTAGTAGTATAGTCATTTTCACAATATTGGTTCTTTTTGTTGCAGTGGTGAAGGGGATTGATTCCTGAATTTCTCTTTCAGATTTTTCATTGTTAGCATATAGAAATGCAAGTGATTTCTCCGTATTGATTTTGTATCCTGCAACTTTGCTAAATTCACTGATTAGCTCTAGTAATTTTCTGCTACTATCTTTAGGATTTTCTGTGTACAGTATCATGTCATCTGCAAACAGATGACACAACTATTCAATCAGTTGTATAATAGTGGTGAAAATGGACACCCTGGTCTTGTTCCTGATCTTAGGTGGAATGCTTTCAGTTTTTCACCGTTGAGAATAATGTTTGCATAGACTTATCATATATGGCATTTGTTTGTTGAGGTAGATTCTTTCTATGCCCATTTTTTGAAGAGTTTTAATCATTAATGGATGCTGGATTTTGTCAAAGGCTTTTTCTATCATATGGTTTTGTCTTTCAGTTTGTTAATATGGTGTAACACATTGATTGATTTGTGTATGTTGAAGAATCCTTGCATCCCTGAAATAAACCCAACTTGATCATGGTGTATAAGCTTTTTGATGTATTGCAGAATTCTGTTTGCTAAAATTTTGTTGTCATTTTGAACCTATGTTCATCAGTGATATTTGCCTATATATTTCTTTTTTTGTGTTGTCTTTGTCTGGTTTTGTTATCAGGATAATGTTGGCCTTGTAGAAAGAGTTTGGAAGTGTTTCTTCCTCTACAAATTTTTGAAAGAGTTTCAGAAGGATAAGCATTAGCTGCTCATTAAATGTTTGATTGAATTCTTCTGTGAAGCCACTTGGTTCTGGGCTTTTATTTTTGGGGAGATTTTTGATCACAGCTTCAACTTCAGGGCTTGTGAATGGATTGTTCATAATTTCTAGTTCTTCCTAGTTCAGTCTTGGAAGATTGAACTTTTCTAAAAATCTGTCCATGTCTTCCAGGTTATCTATTTTATTGCCCTATAGTTTTTCATAATAGTCTCTTATGGTCCTTTGTATTTCTGCATCATCTGTTGTAACCTCTCCTTTTTCATTTCTAAGTTTGTCAATTTTATCTTCTCAAAGAACCAGCTTTTACATTTATTAATCTTTATTATTGTTTCTGTCATATCATTTTCTCTTATTTCTGCTTGGATCTTTATTATTTCTTTTATTCTACTTTTCTTTTTCTTTTTCTTTTTTCCCAGTTGTTTAAGTTAGCTTGTGTATTTGATGCTTTTCTTGTTTCTTGAGGTAGGATTGTATTGCTGTAAACTTCCCTCTTAGAACTACTTTTGCTGCATCTCATAGGTTTTGAGTTGTCATATTTTCATTATCATTTGTTTCTAGAATGTTTTATTTCCCTTTTGCATTCTTCAAAGTAACCTGTTGGTTATTTATAAACATGTTGTTTAATCTCCATTTGTTTGCGTTTCTTACAGCTTTTTTCTTTCTTTCTTGTAACTGGTATCTAGTCTCATAGCACTGTGGTTGAAGATGCTTAATTTGATTTCAATTTACTTAAATTTACTGAGGCTTGATTTGTGACCCAAGGTGTTACCTATTCTGGAGAATGTTCCATGTGCACTTGAGAAGAAAGTGTCTTCTGCATTTGGGTGGAATTTTCTGAAGATATAAATGAAATATACCTCATCTAATGTATCGTTTAAGACATGTTCCTTATTAATTTTCTGTTTTGCTGATCTGTCCCTTGGTGTGAAAGGGTTGCTAAAGTCTCCTACTACTATTATGTTACTGTCAATTTCTCCTTTTATTTCTGTTAGTGTTTGTCTTATGTCCTCAGGTGCTCGTATGTTGGATGCATAGATAAATTTAATTGTTACTTGTTCCTCTTGGATTGATCCCTTGATTAGTATGTAGTGTCCTTCCTTATCTCTTTTAATCTTCTTTATTTTAAAGTATATTTTGTCTGATATGAGGATTGCTGCTCCAGCTTTCTTTTGTTTCCTATTTGCATGTAATATATTTTTCCATCTTCTCACTTTCAGTCTATATGTGTCTTGAAGTCTGAAGTGGGTTTCTTATGTAAAGCATATAGTGAAAGTGAAATCATGCCACTGTGTACGACCCCATGAACTGTAGCCTACCATGCTCCTCCAGCCATAGGATTCTCCAGTCAAAGGTACTGGAGTGGGTTGTCATTTCCTTCTCCAACAAAACATGTATATACGTGTTTTTTTAAGCCAGTCTGTGACTTTTTGTTGGAGCTTTTAGTTCATTTAAAGTAATTATTGATATATATGTTCCTATTGTCATTTTCTTAATTGTTTTGAGTTGATTTTGTAGATTTTTTTTTTCTTTTCTTGTATTTCTTGACTATATAAGTCCTTTCAACATTCCTTGTAAAGATGGTTTGGTGGTACTGAATTATTTTAAATTTTGCTTTTAAATTTAGAGAAAAGCAAATTTTGCCTTTTTATTTCTCCGTCAATTTTGAATGAGATCCTTGCTGGTTACTGTAATCTTGGTTTTAGTTTTTTCCCTTTCAGTACTTTAAAAATATCCTGCCATTCCCTTCTGGCCTGCAGAGTTTCTGCTGAACGACCTGCTGTTAAGCATATGTGATTTCCCTTGTATGTTACTTGTTGCTTCTCCCTTGCTGCTTTTAATATTTTTCCTTTGTGTTCAGTCTTTGTTAGTTTGATTAGTATGTGTCTCAGTGTTTTTCTCCTTGGATTTATCCCGTATAGGACACTTTAGGCCTCTTGGACTTGATTATTTCCTTTTCCATGGTGGGAAAATTTTCAACTATAATGTCTTCAAAAAATTTCTCATGCCCTTTCTTTTTCTCTTCTTCTAGGACACCTATAATTCAAATGTAGGTGTATTTGACTTTGTCCTAGAGGTCTCTGAGTCTACCCTCAGTTCTTTTCATTCTTTTAACTTTATTCTGCTCTTCAGAATTTATTTCCACCACTTTATCACTGATTCATTCTTCTGCTTCAGATATTCTGCTATTGATTCCTTCTAGAGTATTTTTAATTTCAGTAATTATGTCATTTTTCCCTGTATGCTTATTCTTTAATCCTTCTAGGTATATGTTTACTTGACTCTTGCATTTTCTCCATTTTGTTTTCAAGGGTTTTGATCATCTTTATTGTCATTATTCTAAATTTATTTTCTGGTAGTTTGCCTATTTCCTCTTCATTTATTTGATCTTCTCTGTTTCTACTTTTTTCTTTCATTTGTGTAGTATTTTCTGCCTCTTTTTTTTTTAACTTACTGTTTTTGAGGTCTTCTTTATCCAGGCTTCAAGGAAAGTTGAATTCTTTCTTTGAAGAAAGTTGACTTCTTTCTTCTTTCCTTTTGATTTCTGCCCTCTTAAGCTGGGTCCAGTGGTTAGTGTAAGCTTCATATAGGGTGAGTTTGGGCTAGTTTTTATTTGTTTTTTGGTTGTTTTTCCTCTAATGGGCAAGGTTGATTGAGGTGGTAATCCTGTCTGCTGATAACTGTGTCTATATTTTTGTTGTTTGTTGTTTTGATGAGACTTCCTGCACAGTGTGCTTCTGATGGTTGGGTGATACTGGGTCTTGTAATCAAGTGGTTTTGTTTGTGTGAGTTCTCACTGTTTGATACTCCCTAGGGTTAGTTCTCTGGTAGTCTAGGGTCTTGGAGTCAGTTCTACCACTACAAAGGCTCAGGGCTTGATCTGGTGAGAAATAAAAATTCCAAAAGTAGTTTGTCATGACATTAAGTAACACTAAAATAAATACCCAAAAAGGAGAAATCAAAGATGAACTCCTGACAAATGGCAGTTGCAAAATCAGGAGAATAAAAATTGAAATAATGTAAAATACACAAAGTAAAAACAAAGTACAGTAGATTGACCCAGCAAACAAAGGAAATAAAAAATTATATTTAACAGTTAAAAACAAAACTAACTAAAGCACAAATTGGAAAATAAAAGTAAAGCAAGATGCCAAGTCAAGAATAAAGCAATGAAAATAAAACTAACAAATATTTTGAGAGGAAAGGAAATAAAACAATAATAGACATGCAAATTTAAATAGTGATAGATGAAGAAGATTTATATACATTAAAGATTAACTGCAAGGGGAAAAGAACAATAGGGAAAGGCAAACAAAGAAATAAATGTAGAAAAATCATAATAGGCTTAAAATTTAAAAATAAAAGAGAGAAAAGAAAAAAAAAAAAAAACACAGNATTTTAAACCTGAATGTCTGAAAAGGCTGCTTTGTGAGCTTAATGCTATATTGGTTTTTAGTGAAAAGTCCTGAGAGTTTTCTCAAATTGTAGCCCTACTGTTTTCTTATCCTTCAAAAATAAGCTTACTATCTGGTGAATATAACATGAACTTAAGCTAAGAAGGTGAAGGTGAAGTTACTCAGTCGTGTCCGACTCTTTGCAACCTCATGGACTGTAACCTACTAGGCTTCTCCGTCCATGGGATTCTCCAGGCAAGAATACTGGCGTGGATTGCCAGATTGCCATTTCCTTCTCCAGAAGATCTTCCCGACCCAGGGATCGAACCTGGGTCTCCCGCATTGGAGGCAGATGCTTTACCTCTGAGCCACCAGGGAAGTAAATAGAAACCTAGCTCTCTAACACTATCAAAGCACTGGAGTGAATTAAGCTCATGTAAAAGTGACTTAGAAGGACAATATGAGCCCTAGCTCTTTTATCTTTGACAAATGGGTGGAGTAATGTTCCTCACACTTTTTTCAACCTTATCCCTCTTACTGCATATCCTAGACTGCATGAGATATTTGCAAGTTACTAAATTTAAGAACTACATTAGGTCCCAAACATACAAACCTTCAACTAGTGAACTTTCAAAGGTATAAACATGTGTTCCCATGTTCAATTATATAATTAGTTTTGGTTGTCTGGTGTACATTGTCACATACCAACATTCTCTGCAAGTGGTTGCATTTTTGTGTGCTTTAATGTACATTACTATTGCTATGCAACATGAGGAGCTTACTGATTAAGACCTGATGGAATTGGAGGCCCAGAGAAAGGATGAAGAAAGACAAGAGGAGAAACTAGCTGAAGAGCTGAAGAGATTCTCAATGCAGAAAATGTCTATATTTGAATAGTCATGGTTAATTTCTAAGACACAGGAAGTGATTGTAGAACAATACATAAAGTTTACAGCAGCATTTTAGAATACAATCCAGTGCTACTGTGTCATTTATGATCAGAAAAAAATGAGCTGCTACCCAGAAATCACTGGATCATTTTTTAAAGATGTAGGTAGAATTCAATTCAACAAGGAAAAAGAACATGTGCCATTTCTATCAGACATGAGCAAAATCTCCTATTGCTGACAGTCCTTCAGCTCTACTATCTTCCACTTCCTCTTCCTCCTCTGTAGAGTAATTCTTCTTGCCTGTTCACTCAGACAGTCCCTGTATGTCAGTCACTGTACTCTACTACTGTACTTTTCAAGGTACTCAAACATAAAATTAAAAGTGTTTTCCATAAGTTTGGTTTGTTTTAATGTATTATTTGCATGAAAAGTATTATAAACTTATTATAGTACAGTACTATTAGTCAATTGTGTTAACAGGATATCTAGGTTACCTATGTTGGACTTGCAAGAAAATTTAATTTAGGAACGTGGTCTCAGAATGGAACGCACTTGTATGTAATAGACTCACTATAAAAGTGATCTTGACATTCTCTAGAGTCTCATTTCCAACAGTACTCATTTGTCTTTCCTATTGATTATTATACACTAACTGAGGGATCAACAGACCACCTCTGCAAATAGACATCAATTATTTTTGCCTTGTGGGCCATGTTTTTCTGGAGTCTTCTTGTTTTTTCTATGATCCAATGGATGTTGGCAATTTGACCTCTGGTTCCTCTGCCTTTTCTAAATCCAGCTTAAATATTTGCAAATTCATAGTTTGCATACTGCTGAAGCCTGGCTTGGAGAATTTTGAGCATTAATTTGCTAGTGTGTGAGATGAGTACAAATGTACAATAAGTTGAATAGTCTTTGGCATAGGCTCTCTTTGGGATTGGAATGAAAACTGACCTTTTCCAGCCCTGTGGTCACTGATGAGTTTTTCAAACTTGCTGGCATATTGAGTGCAGCACTTTAATAGCATCATCTTTTAGGCTTTCAAATAGTTCAACTGGAATTCCATCGCCTCCACTAATTTTGTTCATTGTGTTGCTTCCTAAGGCCCACTTGACTTTGGACTCTGGGATTTCTGGCACTGGGTTAGTGATTATACCATCGTGGTTACCTGGGTCATTAATATCTTTTTTATATAGTTCTGTGTATTATTGCAACCTTTTCTTAATATCTTCTGCTTCTGTTAGTTCCATACTGTATCCATCTTTATTGTGCCCATCTTTGCATGAAAGATTCCTTTGGTATCTCTAATTTTCTTGAAGAGATCTCTAGTCTTTTCCATTCTATTCTTTTCCTCTATATTTTTGCATTGATCACTGAGGAAGGATTTCCTATCTCTACTTCTGTTTTATTAACTATGCCAAAGCCTTTGACTGTGTGGGTCACAACAAACTGTGGAAAATGTCTCAAGAGATGTGAATACCAGGCCACTTTAACTGCCTCCTGAGAAATCTGTATGCAAGTACACAAGCAACAGTTATAACCAGATATGAGAAAACAGACTGGTTCCATATTGGGATAGCAGTATGTCAAGGCTGTACATTGTCACCTGGCTTATTTAACTTATATGAAAAGTACATCACGAGGAATGTTGAGCTGAATGAGGAACAAGCTGGAATTAAGATTTCTGGGAGAAGTATCAATAACCTCAGAAATGCAGATGAAACTACCCTTATGGTAGAAATTGAAGAGGAACTGAAGAGCCTCTTCAGGAAAGTGAAAGAGAAGAGTGANGATTTTACATTAATACTCTTCTGTGACACTACTAAATAATTTTCAAAGTAGATAGAAATCAATATACTGATCTCATTGAAAATAGTGTTTTGATCAAATGATTAAGTTGCTGCTTATTTATACACTGATTTTTAAGTCTTTATAAGGTAAATAGAGGTTCTCTTCAATAATTATAAGCTCAATTATTACAATTCTATAATTGGATACAAGAGAAATATCATTGATTCTTTTTAAAAGAATCTTTTAATTTATAATTGGTTATAACCCAGGAGAAAAATTAAACACAAAACAAAGAGACACAGAGGAAGAAAATGAGGGAAGGAGAGAGAGAACAAGAGCTATGATGAAATAAAGTGTAAAATCCTTCAAGTCAAGGGTACTGAAGGAGATGATTTTAGGAAAAAATGTTTGAACTTTCAATTTTATAGTCATTACTTCAACCTTTGAGCTTGGACCTTTATTTTCTATTTTTACAAATATTAGAAAAGAATATACAAGTGATCACATTTAGGGGGAAATACACACATATATGTGTCTGCTCCCTAAAGAATTTTGGATCTGAATCAAGTAATTATGAATTTTAATTATTTAGAATCATCCATTATCAAAATGATCCTAAGGTCTTGTTTGTCTTATTTGTGTGAAGACTCTTAATTTTAACAAAATTTTGTTGCTGCTCCCAAGCTTTGGTGTTGTTCAACTATTAAAACATTTTAAACCTGAATGTCTGAAAAGGCTGCTTTGTGAGCTTAATGCTATATTGGTTTTTAGTGAAAAGTCCTGAGAGTTTTCTCAAATTGTAGCCCTACTGTTTTCTTATCCTTCAAAAATAAGCTTACTATCTGGTGAATATAACATGAACTTAAGCTAAGAAGGTGAAGGTGAAGTTGCTCAGTCGTGTCCGACTCTTTGCGACCTCATGGACTGTAACCTACTAGGCTTCTCCGTCCATGGGATTCTTCAGGCAAGAATACTGGAGTGGATTGCCAGATTGCCATTTCCTTCTCCAGACGATCTTCCCGACCCAGGGATTGAACCTGGGTCTCCCGCATTGGAGGCAGATGCTTTACCTCTGAGCCACCAGGGAAGTAAATAGAAACGTACCTCTCTAACACTATCAAAGCACTGGAGTGAATTAAGCTCATGTAAAAGTGACTTAGAAGGACAATATGATCCCTAGCTCTTTTATCTTTGACAAATGGGTGGAGTAATGTTCCTCACACTTTTTTCAACCTTATCCCTCTTACTGCATATCCTAGACTGCATGAGATATTTGCAAGTTACTAAATTTAAGAACTACATTAGGTCCCAAACATACAAACCTTCAACTAGTGAACTTTCAAAGGTATAAACATGTGTTCCCATGTTCAATTATATAATTAGTTTTGGTTGTCTGGTGTACATTGTCACATACCAACATTCTCTGCAAGTGGTTGCATTTTTGTGTGCTTTAATGTACATTACTATTGCTATGCAACATGAGGAGCTTACTGATTAAGACCTGATGGAATTGGAGGCCCAGAGAAAGGATGAAGAAAGACAAGAGGAGAAACTAGCTGAAGAGCTGAAGAGATTCTCAATGCAGAAAATGTCTATATTTGAATAGTCATGGTTAATTTCTAAGACACAGGAAGTGATTGTAGAACAATACATAAAGTTTACAGCAGCATTTTAGAATACAATCCAGTGCTACTGTGTCATTTATGATCAGAAAAAAATGAGCTGCTACCCAGAAATCACTGGATCATTTTTTAAAGATGTAGGTAGAATTCAATTCAACAAGGAAAAAGAACATGTGCCATTTCTATCAGACATGAGCAAAATCTCCTATTGCTGACAGTCCTTCAGCTCTACTATCTTCCACTTCCTCTTCCTCCTCTGTAGAGTAATTCTTCTTGCCTGTTCACTCAGACAGTCCCTGTATGTCAGTCACTGTACTCTACTACTGTACTTTTCAAGGTACTCAAACATAAAATTAAAAGTGTTTTCCATAAGTTTGGTTTGTTTTAATGTATTATTTGCATGAAAAGTATTATAAACTTATTATAGTACAGTACTATTAGTCAATTGTGTTAACAGGATATCTAGGTTACCTATGTTGGACTTGCAAGAAAATTTAATTTAGGAACGTGGTCTCAGAATGGAACACACTTGTATGTAATAGACTCACTATAAAAGTGATCTTGACATTCTCTAGAGTCTCATTTCCAACAGTACTCATTTGTCTTTCCTATTGATTATTATACACTAACTGAGGGATCAACAGACCACCTCTGCAAATAGACATCAATTATTTTTGCCTTGTGGGCCATGTTTTTCTGGAGTCTTCTTGTTTTTTCTATGATCCAATGGATGTTGGCAATTTGACCTCTGGTTCCTCTGCCTTTTCTAAATCCAGCTTAAATATTTGCAAATTCATAGTTTGCATACTGCTGAAGCCTGGCTTGGAGAATTTTGAGCATTAATTTGCTAGTGTGTGAGATGAGTACAAATGTACAATAAGTTGAATAGTCTTTGGCATAGGCTCTCTTTGGGATTGGAATGAAAACTGACCTTTTCCAGCCCTGTGGTCACTGATGAGTTTTTCAAACTTGCTGGCATATTGAGTGCAGCACTTTAATAGCATCATCTTTTAGGCTTTCAAATAGTTCAACTGGAATTCCATCGCCTCCACTAATTTTGTTCATTGTGTTGCTTCCTAAGGCCCACTTGACTTTGGACTCTGGGATTTCTGGCACTGGGTTAGTGATTATACCATCGTGGTTACCTGGGTCATTAATATCTTTTTTATATAGTTCTGTGTATTATTGCAACCTTTTCTTAATATCTTCTGCTTCTGTTAGTTCCATACTGTATCCATCTTTATTGTGCCCATCTTTGCATGAAAGATTCCTTTGGTATCTCTAATTTTCTTGAAGAGATCTCTAGTCTTTTCCATCTATTCTTTTCCTCTATATTTTTGCATTGATCACTGAGGAAGGATTTCCTATCTCTACTTCTGTTTTATTAACTATGCCAAAGCCTTTGACTGTGTGGGTCACAACAAACTGTGGAAAATGTCTCAAGAGATGTGAATACCAGGCCACTTTAACTGCCTCCTGAGAAATCTGTATGCAAGTACACAAGCAACAGTTATAACCAGATATGAGAAAACAGACTGGTTCCATATTGGGATAGCAGTATGTCAAGGCTGTACATTGTCACCTGGCTTATTTAACTTATAT
Organism: Raphicerus campestris; assembly: GCA_006410735.1. Taxonomy (NCBI): domain Eukaryota; kingdom Metazoa; phylum Chordata; class Mammalia; order Artiodactyla; family Bovidae; genus Raphicerus; species Raphicerus campestris. The sequence continues at coordinate 18,404 of SJYW01007377.1, forward strand.
GAAAAGTACATCACGAGGAATGTTGAGCTGAATGAGGAACAAGCTGGAATTAAGATTTCTGGGAGAAGTATCAATAACCTCAGAAATGCAGATGAAACTACCCTTATGGTAGAAATTGAAGAGGAACTGAAGAGCCTCTTCAGGAAAGTGAAAGAGAAGAGTGAAAAAGCTGGCTTAAAACTCAGTATTCAAAAAACGAAGATCATGGCATCCAGTCCCATCATTTCATGTCAAATAGATGGAGAAACAGTGGAAATGGGGACCAAGTTTATTTTCATGGGCTCCAAAATCACTGTAGATGGTAACTGCAGCCATGAAATTAAAAGATGCTTGCTCTTTGGAAGAAAATTTAGACAGCATAATAAAAACAGAGACATTAATTTGCCAACAAAGGTCCTTCTAGTCAAATCCTTTGTTTCTCCAGTAGTCATGTATGGATATGGGAGAGTGGTCTATAAAGAAAGCTGAGTCTTGAAAAATCAATGCTTTTGAACTGTGATGTTGGGGAAGACTCTTGAGAGTCCCTCGGACTGCAAAGAGATCAAGCCAGTCCATTCTAATGGAAATCAGTTCTGAATATTCATTGGAAGGACTGGTGCTGAAGCTGAAGCTTCAATGTTTTGGCCATCTGATGTGAAGAACTGACTCTTTTGAAAAGACCCTGGTGCTAGGAAAGATTGAGGGCAGGAAGAGACGGGGATGACAGAGGAAGAGATAGTTGGATGGCATCATCAACTCGATGGACATAAGTTTGAGGAAGGTCTGGGAGTTGTTGATGGACAGGAAGGCCTGTCATGCTGCAGTCCATGGGATCATAGAGTCAGACATGACTGAGGTATAGAAATGAACTTAACAACCTAAATTGTAGCATAAAATTACCCAGAGGCAATACATAAACAAATCAATGTGCATGTTTTTCAATAAAATTTTATTTATGAATAATAAAATTTGTATTTTATGTGATTTTCACATGCCATGTAACATTATTTTTTTTTCAACCATTTAAAAATCTATACACTATTTTTAGCTTCTGGGCCATAAATAAAGAGATGGTAAGCTGACTTTTTTCCATGATCAATAGTTTGGACACTTATTTCTTATGTCTATTAAAGTTTTATTTACCTTGATGATAATCTCTTTACTAAGGAACAAAATGTGCATATCTACAATAGAGTTATTCTGACTGTGAAGTGAAGTGAAGTCCTCAGTCGTGTCCAACTCTGCGACCCCGTGGATGTAGCCTACCAGCTTTCTACATCCGTGGGATTCTCCAGGCAAGAATACTGGAGTGGGTTACCATTTCCTTCTCCAGGGGATCTTCCCGACCCAGGGACTGAACCTGTGTCTCCCGCATTGGAGGCAGATGCTTTAACCTCTGAGCCACCAGGGAAGCCCATTCTGACTGTGGGAATTAAAAAAAAAAAAAAAATCAGAGCTGGTCAGATGGATTCACCCTCTGCCCAACATACCTATTAACAAATTCAACAACATTTTAATTTATCTGTTTTTTCCTCTTAGAGTTGCTGAGAAACAAACAGAAATTCAAATGTTACATGTAAATACTGCTGAGAATCTATCTGTTCTTTGTAAAAAATCTGGAGTGGAAACAATCCTATACTTTTATTTGATCACAAATTGCAGAGATATAAGAATGACTGTCACATGGGAAAAGTGTACTGATATTAGGCTAAGACAACCCATTACATTGGTTTCAAATTAGGAGTGATTTTGTCAATGCATATAAATATACACAGTTCATTGCCTAGCATGTCTCATATTTACACTGAACAACAACAAAGGACATTAAATAATTTCTTGGTATCACAGAATAGTTAAGTGCTGGTCACATCATCATTTATTATTTGGCAGGCTTTGTGTTAGGAGCAAGGAATGATGTTTGCCTTTAAAGTGTTTATTTTTCAATTAAAGAGTAGTTTAAAAGAGAGAAAAGAATCTTCTCTCCCCAAATAAATCAAAGAAAGGAATGTATTTATAAATATGATGGAGGAATTGAATAATAGAATGAAAAAAAAGGGCTTCCTTTAGGTAGCATAGTTAGATGAAGCATTTCTGAGGAAATGACAATCAAGGAAAATCTTGAAACTGTACTCAACTAGAGATGATTTTTGCACTAATGATAATAATAGCTGTTATGGCTTGCAGTGTGACAATCTATGTTAACCATGTGGATTATTCCTTTTAATTTGAATAAAAGTCTTGTTACAATAGAATGTATTAGAGGCCAGGGACATTAAAAAATCAAATTATCAACATCCATTGAATCATAGAAAAAGCAAGGGGATTTAAGAAAAACTTCTACTTCTCCACTGACTATGCTAAATAAAGCCTTTGACTTTATGGATCATGACAAACTGGAAAATTGTTAAAGAGGTGGGAATACCAGACCACCTTACCTGCCTCCTCCAAAACCTGTATGCAGGTGAGGAAGCAACATTTATAACTGGACATGGAACAACCAACTGGGTCAAAATTTGGAAAGAAGTATATCAAGGCTGTATATTGCCACCCTGTTTATTTAAGTTACATGCAGTGTACATCATGTGAAATACCAGGCAGAACTGGCACTAGCTGGAATCTACATTGCTGAGAGAAATATCAAGAACCTCATAAATGCAGATGACACCACCCCAATGGCAGAAAGTGAAGAGAAACTAAAAAGCCTCTTGATGAAGATTAAAGAGGAGAGAAAATGCTGGTTTAAAACTAAGCATTCAAAAAACCAAGATCATGGCGATTTGTCCCATCACTTCATGGCAAAGAGATGGGGAAACAATGAAAACAGTGAGAGACTTTATTTTCTTGAGCTCCAAAATCACTGTGGACAGTGACTGCAGCCATGAAATTAAAAGATGTTTGGTCCTTGGAGGGCAACCTATGCTGAACGTAGACACCGAGTTAAAAAGCAGAGACATCTCTTTGCCAACAAAGGTTTGTATAGTCAAAGCTATGATTTTTCCAGTAGTCTTGCATGGATGAATGCTGGACCATAAAGAAAGCTGAGCACTGAAGAATTGATGCTTTTGAACTGTGGCGTTGGAGAAGACTCTTGAGAGTTCCTTGGACTGCAAGGAGATCCAACCAGTCCATCCTAAAGGAAATCAACTCTGTGAAGGGAAACTTTATGACTTACACCCAGCTAGAAATAACTTCATGCTAGTTCTGCTTCTGCAAGTCAGTTTGCTCCTTGCGAATTTATGTAAGTCATGTAGTTTCCAGATAATGGAAACTTACAAAATTCTAGGAGCTGAAAGTTACCTCACTGATGCTTGTCCTACTTTTGCACTTACCCAGCCCATGTAATCCTGCTTAACCATGCTTGTTTGTATAAAAGTCAGGCATTCCCCCTGCTGTGCCCCAACCCTGTTCCAACTGGAGAAAAATCCCCTAGGTTAATATAGTCAGCACTATTAACAGCACTGCCCATGTACTACTGTCATGTACTGCCTATTAAAAAATTTGTAACCCCTTTGTTCAGGGTTCAGAGCTGGAAGTGTTAACTTCTCCCAGCCCACCTGCAATAAACCTGAGTTCTCTAACTCTCCACCACTCTCTGAGTGTGGTGCTTGGTTTCTCAATTGTCCAACTTCTGCAACACCTGAATATTCATTGGAAAGGCTGAAGCTTTGGACACCAGATAAAAAGAGCTGACTCACTGGAAAAAAAGCTTGATCCTGGAAAAGATTGAGAGCAAGAGGAGAAGGGGGTGAGAGAGGATGAGATGGTTGAATGGCATCATTGACTCCATGAACATGAGTTTGAGCAAACTTTGGGAGATGGTGAAGGACAGGGAAGTCTGGTGTGCTGCAGTTCATAGTGTTGCAAACAGTTGTGCGACTGAACAAAAACAAAGGACATTAAATAATTTATTGGTATCACAGAATAGTTGCTGCTGCTACTGCTGCTAAGTTGCTTCAGTCATGTCCGACTCTGTGTGACCCCATAGACAGCAGCACACCAGGCTCCCCTGTCCCTGGGATACTCCAGGCAAGAACACTGGAATGGCTTGTCATCTCCTTCTCCAATGCATGAAAGTGAAAAGTCAAAGTGAAGTCACTCAGTCATGTCCGACTTTCAGCGACTTCATGGACTGCAGCCCACCAGGCTCCTCCATCCATGGGATTCTCCAGGGAAGAGTACTCAAGTGGGGTGCCATTGCTTTCTCCGACAGAATAGTTGAGAGCTGGCCAAATCATCATTTAAACACAGATGACTTGATTCTAAGTGATGATAGTCTGTTGTGGTCTGCACCAGATTTGTGGTTTCCAAAGGAGAAGATTTAATTACAGGACCAAAGACAGTCTCAGTCACTCAGAGCTTTGAGTAGATTTTTATTTAAAGTGAAAGTGACAGAAATTTTCTGACATAGACATCAGAAGGAGGTAGGAGAGTACCCACCCTCACTAGTTTAATCAGGGTCTTATATATTTCCAACTGACTGCTAAGAATAGTTTAAAAGAACACGTCAAGGCTGTACAAGGCTATAAAAGTTTTCTCAGGCTCTTTCCCAAGGCATACATCCTGAGATAACTTTGGTACAAGAATAACAGAAACAATGAGTTCCAAGCAATGTCTCTGGGTGAGGTATACTCTTGCTGTGTAATCAGGGTACAAGTTTTGCAAAACAGGCTCCAAGGCAAAAGCATATTACAATCTTAATTATTAACACAGAGTTTAAGNAGTTCCAAGCAATGTCTCTGGGTGAGGTATACTCTTGCTGTGTAATCAGGGTACAAGTTTTGCAAAACAGGCTCCAAGGCAAAAGCATATTACAATCTTAATTATTAACACAGAGTTTAAGAAAAGCATTTCTTTGAGTAAGACATTGTGCTTGTGTAGTCCTTAGTTCCAGACCTAAAGAAAGGTCAGTTCTTGGGCATGATAATGCCTACTCCGTCCCCACCTTGGAATCACCCTGGATCCACCGGGGCTGGACCCCAGCACACTGATGTGCAAGGCTTAAGGAAAGTGAGAATGTTCACCTCCTCCTTGAAGGGCCCTGGACTCCCTGTCAAGTTAGCTCTCTCATTCGAGGTGCTCACACTAGCCTACTTCACCCCAGTACTCCAATAGGATAGGAACCTGTCAGAGACCGTAGTGTGCATGCTAAGTGCTTAGTCACTCATTTGCATCTGATTCTTTGTGACCCCGCAGACTCTAGTCCCCCAGGCTCCTCTGTCCATGTTCTTTCCCAAGCAAGAATACTGGATTGAGTTGCTATTTCCATGTCCATATAGTCCTTTATATAGCAATAACTTTTGGATGAACTCTGTAATATCTTTTGTTACATGATTGCCATTCCTGTGAATGGTTATCTATTTTAAACAGCACATTCCTACAATAAATATGTTATTCGTTCCATTGAGTTTAGTCTTAGACACAAGTAAAACAGCATATGAATGCTACAATCATGGCATGTTTCTTTAAAAATTCAAATTTTGGAAGGTAGTCATATATGCATTGTTTCCAATATCATATGAGGAGTCAACCTAATATCCAATGTATTTTTTCAAATTTTATTCNGGCTATAAAAGTTTTCTCAGGCTCTTTCCCAAGGCATACATCCTGAGATAACTTTGGTACAAGAATAACAGAAACAATGGATTCCAAGCAATGTCTCTGGGTGAGATATACTCTTGCTGTGTAATCAGGGTACAAGTTTTGCAAAACAGGCTCCAAGGCAAAAGCATGTTACAATCTTAATTATTAACATAGAGTTTAAGAAAAGCATTTCTTTGAGTAAGACATTGTGCTTGTGTAGTCCTTAGTTCCAGACTTAAAGAAAGGTCAGTTCTTGGGCATGATAACGCCTACTCCGTCCCCACCTTTGAATCACCCTGGATCCACCGGGGCTGGACCCCGGCACACTGATGTGCAAGGCTTAAGGAAAGTGAGAATGTTCACCTCCTCCCTGAAGGGCCCTGGACTCCCTGTCAATTTAGCTCTCTCATTCGAGGTGCTCACACTAGCCTACTTCAACCCAGTACTCCAATAGGACAGGAACCTGTCAGAGACCGTAGTGTGCATGCTAGGTGCTTAGTCACTCAATTGCGTCTGATTCTTTGTTACCCCGCAGACTCTAGTCCCCCAGGCTCCTCTGTCCATGGGCTTTCCCAAGCAAGAATACTGGAGTGAGTTGCCATTTCCATGTCCATATAGTCTTTTATATAGCAATAACTTTTGGATGAACTCTGTAACATCAGTTGTTACATGACTGCCATTCCTGTGAATGGTATCTATTCTAAACAGCACATTCCTACAATGAATATGTTATTCGTTCCATTGAGTTTAGTCTTAGACACAAGTAAAACAGCATATGAATGCTACAATCATGGCATGTTTCTTTAAAAATTCAAATTTTGGAAGGTAGTCATATATGCATTGTTTCCAATATCATATGAGGAGTCAACCTAATATCCAATGTATTTTTTCAAATTTTATTCAAATCCTGCTACTCTTTTCAAGTAGAATTCTAAAACTATTGTTCTCATTTATTTTCTATGCATGTTATTCCATTTATTGTTCAGAAGGTTCTTAATATATTTGCCAATACTGTATAGCAGTCACTGTTCTCAATATTACTACAGATGCATCTTAATGCTACCTCAAATATGGAATTGCTTTTATTATTTTGTTTATATATTTAATTGATTCTCCCTGCAGTGGCAAAATTTGGGATTCTGGTTAATTCTCCCTAGGTTACAATTCGAAGTTGTAGTTTTATCTATTTTGTTACTCCTTGGTTTGAATACACATTGATTTTAAGTGAGTTCACAGCCTCTTACATTTATTTTCTAGTTTATTATGCTTGATGCTTAGTATAACAATATTGATTTCCTAACCAAACATTTTAACTTCACTATGTGAATATATTGAGCAAAAGGCTTGGGAGCATGTTTCTGTTCTTTCCTTCAAATTGTAGGCAATGGAAAATCAGTACAAACACTAGGTTCCCATTAGTAATTTATTTGAGATTCACCTGATACTCCGTTGAAACAAACAACAGCACTGCATATCTGGCAACACCTCAAGTTGGACAAAAGGCTGAACAGCAGGAGAATAGTCTATAATTCTGCAGCATGCTAGGTGATAGTGCAGTCTCTTTCAAAAGCAAAACTAAGTCAGAATGCATACCACACATAAGAATTTACTATAACCTGTTTCCTGCTTAAACATTTCCTATGAGGCTTTCACAGAAGAATTTCAGAACTTAAAACATTACACCAGAACATAAGCTGGATAGAAGTAGCTTTGCAGAGTCCCTTCCCTGGAGGAAACAATGAGTGGATTGAAGGTGGATTTTTTTTTATTATTATTTTTAAATTATTACTATTTCTGTTCAGTTGTTGAAAGAATGTCTCAAATTACTTATACAATACTCTTTAAATGTGGTACTTTTAGCTCTTTTCTGGTCTGCTTGCAGAACTTGTCTTAATGATCTTATGTAGAAGGAGTTCTAATATTTTAAATATTAAAGATACACATTTTACAAACAGCACAGATAACTTCCAAGTGTCTTAAAAAATCTAATTTTGTCCCAAACCATAGTAATGTATATAAAATAGGTGACATATATATAGAAAGTCAGTGATCTATGCATATATGCAACCTGAGTTGTGTCTCTCCAAAATTCATGCATTGAAGTCCTAACCCCCATATCTCAGAATGTAACTATTTTGAGAGATAGGGCCTTTACAGAGTAACTGAGCTAAAATGAAGTCTTTATGGTGGGACCTAATCCAGTCTCACCAGGTCCTTAGAAGTAAATGAAATGAGGACACAGGCACCAGGAAGGACTGTGAGGACACAGCAAGAAGGTAGCTCTCTGCAAGCCAAGGAGAAAGCACTCAGCTGAAATCAAATCTGCTAACACATTGTTGATCTTGGATTTCAATCCTCCAAAACTATGACAAAATAAATTTCTGTTGTTTAAGCTACACCGTGGTATTTTATTATGGCAACCTGAACATACTAATAATATATATTGTCTTCTAAAACACATTTTTGCATGAGGTATGATAAAGGAGATCAATAGTCCTGGGCCCTGAGAGATGGGGAAAGATGAGAAGCAGAATAAGCCAAGAATTCAGCTAGTAGTTTCTGAGCTAGTCTGCAGTTGGCAGTAAAATCAGTCCAGGTGCATTTACTAGTGAGTCTCCAAAACACCTTCATCATCTAGACCAGAGTGGAACTGCTTTGTCTCTCTTTATATTCCAAACTTTAATTATTTGAATGATTTCTATTTTAGCAGATCATAATTGTATAACAAATATTTAAGGGAAGCATCCCCAAAGGAACTTCCATATGCAAGCCAAAAGTATTAGCATTCCTCACTGTTTTCTTTAGGAAGACAACATTTGATGATTGGACAGTTTTTTGACATACTGCTGTTGCATTTTGCTCATTTTCACTGAGTAATTAAGACTGCACGGACAAAAAAATGTGGCATTTTAAAATGAGCCAACATCTTAATGACCTCACGAAGAGAAATATAAAATAATTTATAACTATGAATATGAGGTTCTCCCTCCTGTTATCATAATTTTACCGAATGATGAAGAATTTTCAGAGGTATTATTTTTATAGTCTAGCTAGTGATGCTTTTATACTCTAGGTAGTTTAGTAAAACTAAAAAATGTTAAAAAAAAAAAAAGAAAGAAAGAAAAATAGAGAGAAAGAAAGAAAGAAATGGGAGAGGGAGGGGAAGGGGAAAAAATAGGAGGAAGGGAATAGNAGATTTCTGGGAGAAGTATCAATAACCTCAGAAATGCAGATGAAACTACCCTTATGGTAGAAATTGAAGAGGAACTGAAGAGCCTCTTCAGGAAAGTGAAAGAGAAGAGTGAAAAAGCTGGCTTAAAACTCAGTATTCAAAAAACGAAGATCATGGCATCCAGTCCCATCATTTCATGTCAAATAGATGGAGAAACAGTGGAAATGGGGACCAAGTTTATTTTCATGGGCTCCAAAATCACTGTAGATGGTAACTGCAGCCATGAAATTAAAAGATGCTTGCTCTTTGGAAGAAAAGCTATGACAAATCTAGACAGCATAATAAAAACAGAGACATTAATTTGCCAACAAAGGTCCTTCTAGTCAAATCCTTTGTTTCTTCAGTAGTCATGTATGGATATGGGAGAGTGGTCTATAAAGAAAGCTGAGTCTTGAAAAATCAATGCTTTTGAACTGTGATGTTGGGGAAGACTCTTGAGAGTCCCTCGGACTGCAAAGAGATCAAGCCAGTCCATTCTAATGGAAATCAGTTCTGAATATTCATTGGAAGGACTGGTGCTGAAGCTGAAGCTTCAATGTTTTGGCCATCTGATGTGAAGAACTGACTCTTTTGAAAAGACCCTGGTGCTAGGAAAGATTGAGGGCAGGAAGAGACGGGGATGACAGAGGAAGAGATAGTTGGATGGCATCATCAACTCGATGGACATAAGTTTGAGGAAGGTCTGGGAGTTGTTGATGGACAGGAAGGCCTGTCATGCTGCAGTCCATGGGATCATAGAGTCAGACATGACTGAGGTATAGAAATGAACTTAACAACCTAAATTGTAGCATAAAATTACCCAGAGGCAATACATAAACAAATCAATGTGCATGTTTTTCAATAAAATTTTATTTATGAATAATAAAATTTGTATTTTATGTGATTTTCACATGCCATGTAACATTATTTTTTTTTTCAACCATTTAAAAATCTATACACTATTTTTAGCTTCTGGGCCATAAATAAAGAGATGGTAAGCTGACTTTTTTCCATGATCAATAGTTTGGACACTTATTTCTTATGTCTATTAAAGTTTTATTTACCTTGATGATAATCTCTTTACTAAGGAACAAAATGTGCATATCTACAATAGAGTTATTCTGACTGTGAAGTGAAGTGAAGTCCTCAGTCGTGTCCAACTCTGCGACCCCGTGGATGTAGCCTACCAGCTTTCTACATCCGTGGGATTCTCCAGGCAAGAATACTGGAGTGGGTTACCATTTCCTTCTCCAGGGGATCTTCCCGACCCAGGGACTGAACCTGTGTCTCCCGCATTGGAGGCAGATGCTTTAACCTCTGAGCCACCAGGGAAGCCCATTCTGACTGTGGGAATTTAAAAAAAAAAAAAAAAATCAGAGCTGGTCAGATAGATTCACCCTCTGCCCAACATACCTATCAACAAATTCAACAACATTTTATCTGTTTTTTCCTCTTAGAGTTGCTGAGAAACAAACAGAAATTCAAATGTTACATGTAAATACTGCTGAGAATCTATCTGTTCTTTGTAAAACATCTGGAGTGAAAACAATCCTATACTTTTATTTGATCACAAATTGCTTCAGTCATGTCCGACTCTGTGTGACCCCATAGACAGCAGCACACCAGGCTTCCCTGTCCCTGGGATACTCCAGGCAAGAACACTGGAGTGGCTTGTCATCTCCTTCTCCAATGCATGAAAGTGAAAAGTCAAAGTGAAGTCACTCAGTCATGTCCGACTTTCAGCGACTTCATGGACTGCAGCCCACCAGGCTCCTCCATCCATGGGATTCTCCAGGGAAGAGTACTCAAGTGGGGTGCCATTGCTTTCTCCGACAGAATAGTTGAGAGCTGGCCAAATCATCATTTAAACACAGATGACTTGATTCTAAGTGATGATAGTCTGTTGTGGTCTGCACCAGATTTGTGGTTTCCAAAGGAGAAGATTTAATTCCAGGACCAAAGACAGTCTCAGTCACTCAGAGCTTCGAGTAGATTTTTATTTAAAGTGAAAGTGACAGAAAGTTTCTGACATAGACATCAGAAGGGGGTAGGAGAGTACCCACCCTCACTAGTTTAATCAGGGTCTTTCTTATATATTTCCAACTGACTGCTAAGAATAGTTTAAAAGAACACGTCAAGGCTGTACAAGGCTATAAAAGTTTTCTCAGGCTCTTTCCCAAGGCATACATCCTGAGATAACTTTGGTACAAGAATAACAGAAACAATGGATTCCAAGCAATGTCTCTGGGTGAGATATACTCTTGCTGTGTAATCAGGGTACAAGTTTTGCAAAACAGGCTCCAAGGCAAAAGCATGTTACAATCTTAATTATTAACATAGAGTTTAAGAAAAGCATTTCTTTGAGTAAGACATTGTGCTTGTGTAGTCCTTAGTTCCAGACTTAAAGAAAGGTCAGTTCTTGGGCATGATAACGCCTACTCCGTCCCCACCTTTGAATCACCCTGGATCCACCGGGGCTGGACCCCGGCACACTGATGTGCAAGGCTTAAGGAAAGTGAGAATGTTCACCTCCTCCCTGAAGGGCCCTGGACTCCCTGTCAATTTAGCTCTCTCATTCGAGGTGCTCACACTAGCCTACTTCAACCCAGTACTCCAATAGGACAGGAACCTGTCAGAGACCGTAGTGTGCATGCTAGGTGCTTAGTCACTCAATTGCGTCTGATTCTTTGTTACCCCGCAGACTCTAGTCCCCCAGGCTCCTCTGTCCATGGGCTTTCCCAAGCAAGAATACTGGAGTGAGTTGCCATTTCCATGTCCATATAGTCTTTTATATAGCAATAACTTTTGGATGAACTCTGTAACATCAGTTGTTACATGACTGCCATTCCTGTGAATGGTATCTATTCTAAACAGCACATTCCTACAATGAATATGTTATTCGTTCCATTGAGTTTAGTCTTAGACACAAGTAAAACAGCATATGAATGCTACAATCATGGCATGTTTCTTTAAAAATTCAAATTTTGGAAGGTAGTCATATATGCATTGTTTCCAATATCATATGAGGAGTCAACCTAATATCCAATGTATTTTTTCAAATTTTATTCAAATCCTGCTACTCTTTTCAAGTAGAATTCTAAAACTATTGTTCTCATTTATTTTCTATGCATGTTATTCCATTTATTGTTCAGAAGGTTCTTAATATATTTGCCAATACTGTATAGCAGTCACTGTTCTCAATATTACTACAGATGCATCTTAATGCTACCTCAAATATGGAATTGCTTTTATTATTTTGTTTATATATTTAATTGATTCTCCCTGCAGTGGCAAAATTTGGGATTCTGGTTAATTCTCCCTAGGTTACAATTCGAAGTTGTAGTTTTATCTATTTTGTTACTCCTTGGTTTGAATACACATTGATTTTAAGTGAGTTCACAGCCTCTTACATTTATTTTCTAGTTTATTATGCTTGATGCTTAGTATAACAATATTGATTTCCTAACCAAACATTTTAACTTCACTATGTGAATATATTGAGCAAAAGGCTTGGGAGCATGTTTCTGTTCTTTCCTTCAAATTGTAGGCAATGGAAAATCAGTACAAACACTAGGTTCCCATTAGTAATTTATTTGAGATTCACCTGATACTCCGTTGAAACAAACAACAGCACTGCATATCTGGCAACACCTCAAGGTGGACAAAAGGCTGAACAGCAGGAGAATAGTCTATAATTCTGCAGCATGCTAGGTGATAGTGCAGTCTCTTTCAAAGGCAAAACTAAGTCAGAATGCATACCACACATAAGAATTTACTATAACCTGCTTCCTGCTTAAACATTTCCTATGAGGCTTTCACAGAAGAATTTCAGAACTTAAAACATTACATCAGAACATAAGCTGGCTAGAAGTAGCTTTGCAGAGTCCCTTCCCTGGAGGAAACAATGAGTGGATTGAAGGTGGATTTTTTTTATTATTATTTTTAAATTATTACTATTTCTGTTCAGTTGTTGAAAGAATGTCTCAAATTACTTATACAACACTCTTTAAATGTGGTACTTTTAGCCCTTTTCTGGTCTGCTTGCAGAACTTGTCTTAATGATCTTATGTAGAAGGAGTTCTAATATTTTAAATATTAAAGATACACATTTTATAAACAGCACAGATAACTTCCAAGTGTCTTAAGAATCTAATTTTGTCCCAAACCATAGTAATGTATATAAAATAGGTGACATATATACATAGAAAGTCAGTGATCTATGCATATATGCAACCTGAGTTGTGTCTCTCCAAAATTCATGCATTGAAGTCCTAACCCCCATATCTCAGAATGTAACTATTTTGAGAGATAGGGCCTTTACAGAGTAACTGAGCTAAAATGAAGTCTTTATGGTGGGACCTAATCCAGTCTCACCAGGTCCTTAGAAGTAAATGAAATGAGGACACAGGCACCAGGAAGGACTGTGAGGACACAGCAAGAAGGTAGCTCTCTGCAAGCCAAGGAGAAAGCACTCAGCTGAAATCAAATCTGCTAACACATTGTTGATCTTGGATTTCAATCCTCCAAAACTATGACAAAATAAATTTCTGTTGTTTAAGCTACACCGTGGTATTTTATTATGGCAACCTGAACATACTAATAATATATATTGTCTTCTAAAACACATTTTTGCATGAGGTATGATAAAGGAGATCAATAGTCCTGGGCCCTGAGAGTTGGGGAAAGATGAGAAGCAGAATAAGCCAAGAATTCAGCTAGTAGTTTCTGAGCTAGTCTGCAGCTGGCAGTAAAATCAGTCCAGGTGCATTTACTAGTGAGTCTCCAAAACACCTTCATCATCTAGGCCAGAGTGGAACTGCTCTGTCTCTCTTTATATTCCAAACTTTAATTATTTGAATGATTTCTATTTTAGCAGATCATAATTGTATAACAAATATTTAAGGGAAGCATCCCCAAAGGAACTTCCATATGCAAGCCAAAAGTATTAGCATTCCTCACTGTTTTCTTTAGGAAGACAACATTTGATGATTGGACAGTTTTTTGACATACTGCTGTTGCATTTTGCTCATTTTCACTGAGTAATTAAGACTGCACGGACAAAAAAATGTGGCATTTTAAAATGAGCCAACATCTTAATGACCTCACGAAGAGAAATATAAAATAATTTATAACTATGAATATGAGGTTCTCCCTCCTGTTATCATAATTTTACCGAATGATGAAGAATTTTCAGAGGTATTATTTTTATAGTCTAGCTAGTGATGCTTTTATACTCTAGGTAGTTTAGTAAAACTAAAAAATGTTAAAAAAAAAAAAAGAAAGAAAGAAAAATAGAGAGAAAGAAAGAAAGAAATGGGAGAGGGAGGGGAAGGGGAAAAAATAGGAGGAAGGGAATAGTAAGGAAAGAAAGAAGCTAATTAAAAGGTGGATTTTGAAATCATGTTGCCTGCATTCCAGACCTGGCTCGAACACTTAACTAGCCTGTGGCAACTCTGGAAAATAATAATCTTTCAGAGTATCTGTAAACATAGTGACAATAATAGAAATTACCTCTGAAGTTCATTTAATATTAAGTGAGGTAATCCCTATAAAGCACTCAACATAATGTATGACACATGCTAAGCAATAAACATATATGGGCTGTTAATATAATTTTACAAAATAATTCCTATTATGTCTTTTAGTGTCTATTACCAAAAAGAAAAGAAATAACAAGTGTTGGTGAGGATGTGGAGAAAAGGAGAGTCTTGTGCATTGCTGGTGAGAATGCAAATTGGTACAGTCACTATGGAAAAGAGTATAGAGGGTCATCCAAAAATTGAAATAGAACTATCCAATGATCCAACAATTCCACCTTTGTGTATTTATCCCAGGAAACAATAGTAATAACTTGATATATGTACCCCATGTTCATTGTAGCATTATTCACAAGTCAAAACATGCAAATTTTAAATGTCCATTGCTGGATAAATGGGAAAATTATAGTATATATGCAATAGAATATTATTCAGCCATTAAAAAATGAAATTCTGACATTTGTGACAAGATGAATGGTCCTCGAGGGCATTATTCTAAATGAAATAAATCAGAGAAAGACAAAAACTGTATATCACTCTTATATGTGGAATCTTAAAAAAAAATCCATAGATAGAGCAAATTGGTGGTTGCCAGGGGTAAGGAGTTGGGGAAGGTGGGGGGGGGGGAAAGAAATGGGAGAACTAGTTCATTATGTTTTCAGTTTAAATACATTGAATGGTAATAATAATGTAACATATATTCCATGGAAATTTTAGAAAAGTAAAAATTGATTTAACAAATAACAGTTGCGCATAGTCCATCCAGCTATCATAATTAAGACTTTCACATACATAGTTTCTTTTATCAATTTTCTTTGCATTATCATCTTAAGGAACTTATATGACATTCTTGTGTATTAGTCACAATTACTCCTCTCGTTTTGCAGAAGAGAGAATAAAACCTTAGAAAGCTTAAGCAATGTCCTCAACACTCTGCATATATGTGTTTGTGTATAATCAATGCATTTGAAATAACAACAGCAAAAAAGTAATTGCTAGTGGGTTAGATTAAAATAACAATACTATTCTAGTCGTGTAGACTTCCACATTTATTAAAATAGCTTCATGTCATAGGCTTCTTACTCATGATGGCTCTGGTGAGTTCACAGGCAGGTCACAAGGGAGTTTTGTGAACAGGTTACTTTGGGGCTCTTTCTCTGTGCATCCCCATTTGCTGTGATCTTCACCCCCATCACTACTGTTGCTGTCCAATTGGGAAATTATGACTAGGAATTCTATCTGATGCCTTCATTCCAAAATGCCTCAGAGATTATAGCCTCTCATTATTCACTCATTTCATTTACTGTAGCTTCTTATTCACAGATTCAAACCAAGGACATATTTAGTGTTGGGATTCTTAGACTTGTGAGTTTTCTACTCCTCTATTTCCTCAAAAATTACTGAGCATCTCAAAGAACTTGTGTTATTTTTTTTTCCTATTGTTATTTACCATATAGAAAGTAAAACAAAAAAAAATTTAAATTACATAAAAATAACAATAATTATATGTTAATATATTTTAGGAGAAAAAGATAATTATTCTTTTACAGAATAGAACCATTACTCCATGCTATCCTTTGTTCTGGGGCTATATACACACATTCTCACAGATACNAAAGTAAAACAAAAAAAAATTTAAATTACATAAAAATAACAATAATTATATGTTAATATATTTTAGGAGAAAAAGATAATTATTCTTTTACAGAATAGAACCATTACTCCATGCTATCCTTTGTTCTGGGGCTATATACACACATTCTCACAGATACTCCCACACAAACATAACATCTTCATTCTATCAGAAAACTCAGTCCTTCTCTAATAAATTAGAATGCACTGAGAAAGTCTTCCAATTCTTTCTACCATTAGGCAAAGTACCCACGTTGCTTTTAACACTAGCGAAAGATGCTTGAATCTGAATAGAATAGAAACCAAGCACACTGCCTCTGCATCTCAGGCCTCTCAAGGCTCTCCTGTAGGTCTGAGTTCTCAAGTGAACCTAAAGTTTTGCCACTCCCCCGGTAGCTCTCTTACTTAACTCTTTTTTCAGTTGTTCATCTATCAGAATTATTTGCTACTGAGCTTCTCTATGCAATAGTAAGAATCTTCTATAGTCTGATTTTTCTCTCATTAGATTTTGTCTGTTTTATTTTATGCTATTTCCTCAGCATCTAAGATAATACCTGACATATAATGAGTACTCACTGAACTAATAGTATTCAGTTCAGTTCAGTCATTCAGTCATGTCCATCTCTTTGTGACCCCATGAATCTCAGCACGCTAGGCCTCCCTGTTCATCACCATCTCCTGGAGTTCACTCAGACCCACATCCATCGAGTCCGTGATGCCATCCAGCCATCTCATCCTCTGTTGGCCCCTTCTTCTCCTGCCCCCAGTCGCACCCAGCATCAGAGTCTTTTCCAGTGAGTCAACTCTTCACNTTCCTGTGAATTAACTCCTCCTCCTAAATTAAAATATATTTACAGAAAGTTCAGAGTATCTATGTAACTAGCTTTCAGAGTAGAAAATATAATATTACTTGTAAAAGATCCTACTTAAGCCTCTCCCCTCTTTTTACCTTATGTGTGTGTTTTAAGACTTCAGGGCCACCCTTGTATACAGCTTAGGTCAAGTGTATTAATTGTGCTGTTCAGACATTTTATATCTTCACTGGTATTTTATCTGCTTATTCTATCAGATACAGAGAAAAGCATATTTAAAAAATCTTTATGGCAGTAGATTGCTATGTTTTCCNACTTCAGGGCCACCCTTGTATACAGCTTAGGTCAAGTGTATTAATTGTGCTGTTCAGACATTTTATATCTTCACTGGTATTTTATCTGCTTATTCTATCAGATACAGAGAAAAGCATATTTAAAAAATCTTTATGGCAGTAGATTGCTATGTTTTCCATTTTGTTATACCAATAGTTGATTTATATTTTCTGAACAGATATTTTGGAAGTTTTCAAATTTAGTTATATTTATTTAGATTGATGATTTTACATTAGAATAGTCTTTTTTTTTATCTCTAGTAGTACTTTTCTTTTAAAGTCTTCTTGGTCTAATATTAATTTGGTTATACCACCTTTCATAAAGGTAGCATTTTCTTAGTCTGCTTTCATTATTTAAATTTTATTTTTTTAAGTTTTAACTGTCTGTCTCTCTAGGTAGATAGATAGATAGCTACCTAACTACATATGTAAGAATACCCTTGGTAATATAGCTTTGCTCTACATTATTACAAATTTAGTATTTCATTTAAAGTATTTAGCTTGTTTATAATCACCATAGAATTGAACTTGATAATTTCTCTTGACCCATCAGAATTTTGTTTTTTTGTTTTGATTTGTTTTTGTTGTCGTTGTTGCTTGTTTCTTTTAATTTCCTGGAAGTCAAAGAGAGAGACTTCAGAGAAAGCAAACTTACTAATACTTTGATCTTGGACTTCTAGACTAAGACATTTTGAGAAAATAAAATTTTTGATATTTAAGCCACCATGCCTGTAGTATTTTATGGCAGCCTTAAAAGCTAATACAGATGACATTCCTTTGTCTTTGATAGATTTCCTTTTTATTTTTTCTTTTCTTCTTCTTTTGAGACGTTAACCATCACTATCATTGTTGTTCCATTCAAGGTAGATATCTCATTTCTCTGCCTGTTTTCTAAGATTTTAAGAAATCTGTCTCTACTTCTTACTGTTTTAGTAGCAGATCATGGAATATAGTCCCATCACTTCAAGGCAAATAGATGGGAAAAAAAAAACAGAAACAGTGACAGACTTTATTTTCTTGGGCTCCCAAATCACTGCAGATGGAGACTGCAGCCACAAAATTGAAAGACTCTTGCTCCATGAAAGGAAAGCTATGACAAACCTACACAGCTTTAAAAAGCAGAGACATTACTTAGCTGACAAAGGTCCGTATAATCAAAGCTATGGTTTTTCAAGTAGTCATATATGGTTGGCAGAGTTGAACCACATAAAAGGCTGAGCACTGAAGAATTGATGCTTTTGAGCTATGGAGTTGGTGAAGAAACATGAGATTCCCCTTGGACTGCAAGGAGATCAAATCAGTCAACTCTAAAGGAAATCAACCCTGGATATTCATTGGAGGCACTGATGCTGAAGCTAAAGCTCCAATAATTTGGCCACCTGATGTGAAGAGCTGATTCATTAGAAAATATCCTGTTAATGGGAAAGATTTAAGTCATGAGGAGAAGGGGACGACAGAGGATGAGATGATTGGATGGCATCACCAACTCATTGGACATGACTGAGAAAGTTCCAGATGATGAAGGACAGGGAAGCCTGGTATGCTGTAGTCCATGGGGTTGCAAAAAAGATGGACATGACTGAGCAACTGAACAACAACAGAATACCTATTTTAGTTTTATATATACCTATGTAGAGCTTTCTTTGAGTTTCATAAACTTCCTAGGTTATTTGGCTAATCTCTTTTAAGAGCTATGGAAAATTTGAATTATTTCTTCAAATATTGTTGTTGTCTATTCATTGTCTTTACTCTCCTTCTGGAATCTCACTTGAGTGATTATTAGCTCATCTGAGAGTATTCCACATGGCTTTAATTCTTTGTTACTCTTTTTATTTTATTTTTCTCCTTTGCTTTAATGTGGATGTTTTTTCAATGATATGTCTTTGAGTTCAATATTTTTCTTTTGTTCTTTTGTATTTTTCCTTTGCTCAACCTACTGTTTAACACATGTGTTGCCTTCTTAGTATCAGATATCATGGAGATGTTTGCTTTCAAATTTGAATTAATATCTTGTTTTCTATTTTTTCAGTTCTTTCATGAAATTCTCCATATGCTCATCTTTGTTCAACTTTTCCCCTAATACTTTAACATAACAATTACAGTTACTTTAAATTTATTGATGTATATCAGCCACTAAATCTGGTCGAACTCTTTGCAACACCATGGACTATATAGCACACCAAGCATACCTATCCTTCACTATCTCCTGGAGTTTGCTGAAACTCACGTTCATGATAATGCCACCAAAACATCATTCTCTATCACCATCTCTCCTGCCCTCAATCTTTCACAGAATTAGGGTCTTTTCCAATGAGTCAACTCTTCTCATCAGGTAGCCAAACTATTGGAGCTTCAGCATCAGTCTTTTCCATGAATATTCAGGTTGACTTTCTATAGGATTGACTGGTTTCACCTCGTTGCTGTCCAAAGAACTCTCACGAGTCTTCTCTAGCATCATAGCTTGAAAGCATCAGTTCTTTAGCACCTAATCTTGTTTATGGTCCAACTATCCTATACATACATAAGTACTGGAAACGCCATCATTTTGACTATATGGAATTTTGTCAGCAAAGTGATGTCTCTGCTATCTAATATACTGTCTAGATTTATCATAGCTTTTCATCCAAGGAAGAAGCATCTTTTAATCTCATAGCTGCAGTCACTGTCCATAGTGATTTTGGAGCCTAAGAAAAGAAAATGTGTCATTGCTTCACTTTTCCCCCTTTCCCCTTTTATTTGCATGAAATGATGGGACTGGATTCCATGATTTCAGTTTATTGAATATTGAGTTCAAGTTAGCTTTTTCAGTCTCCCCTTTCACCCTCAACAAGAGGCTTTTTAGTTTCTTTTCAATTCCTTCCATTAAAGCATATCTGCATATTTGAGGTTGTTCAGAGTTCTCCTAGCAATCTGTTTCCATTCTATGATTCATTTATCTTGGTATTTCTCATGATGTATTCTGTATACATGTTAAAAAATCAGAATGACAATATACCGTATACAATATACTCCTTTCAAGTATGATTTTGAACCAGTCCATTGCTCCATGTCCTGTTCTGTTTCTTGATGTGCACACATATTTCTCAGGAGGCAGGTAACGTGGTCTGGTATTCCATTCTCTTTAAGAATTTTCCAAAGTTTGTTGTGATTCACATAGACAAAGGCTTTAGCATAGTCAATAAAGCAGAAGTAGATATTTTTCTGGAACTCTCCTGCTTTTTCAATGATCCAGTGGATATTGGCAATTTGATCTCTGGTTCCTATGCTTTTTCTAAATTCATCTTATAAATCTGGAAGTTCTCAGTTCATTTACTACTTAAGCCTAGCTTGCAGGATTTTTGAACACTTCCTTGCAGGCATATGAGATGAGAAAAAATTTATGGTAGTTTTAACATTCTTTGGCATTGCCTCTCTTTGAGAATGGAAGGGAAACTGGCATTTTCCAGTCCTGTGGCCATTGTTTAATTTTCCAAATTTGCTGGCATACGGAGTGTAGCACTTTCACAGCAACATTCTTTAGGATATTAAATAGCTCAACTGGAATTCCATCACCTCCACTAGCTTTGTTCATAGTAGTGCTTCCTAAGGCCCATTTAACTGCATACTCCAGGATGTCTGACCCTAGGTAAGTGACTACACCACTGTGGCTATCTGGATCAAGATCAAGTTCAGTAGCTCAGTCATAACTGACTCTTTGCAACACCATGGACTGCAGCATGCCAGATTTCCCTGTCCATTACCAACTTTTGGAGCTTCTTCAAACTCAGTTCCATCAAGTCAATGATACCATCCAACCATCTCATCCTCTATCATCACCTCCTGCTACTTTCAATATTTTCCAGCATCAGAGTCTTTTCCAAAGAAACAGTTCTTCACATCAGGTGGCCAAA
>SJYW01007377.1:45004-67496 GCA_006410735.1 Raphicerus campestris
GATTTGATTTAGGTCTTACCTAAATGATCTAGTGGTTTCCCCTACTTTCTTCAAGTTAAGTCTGAATTGGCAATAAGGAGTTCATGATCTGAGCCATAGTCAACTCATCGTCTTGTTTTTGCTGACTTACAGAGTTTCTCCATCTTTGTCTGCAAAAAGTATAATCAGTCTGATTTCAGTACTGACAATCTAGTAATATCCACATGTAGAGTCTTTTCTTGTGTTGTTTGAAGAGGGTATTTGCTATGACCAGTGCGTTCTCTGGAAAATCTCTGGTAGCATTTGCCCTGCTTTATTTTGTATATCAAAGCCAAATTTGTCTGTTATTCTAGGTATCTCTTGATGTCTTATTTTTGCATTCCAGTGCCCTATAATGAAAAGGACATCATTTGGGGTGTTAGTTCTAAAAGATCTTGTAGGTCTTCATAGAACCATTCAACTTCAGGTTCTTCAGCATTACTGTTTGTGGCATAGACTTGGATTACTGTGATATATATTGGGTTGCTTAGAAATGAACAGAGATCTTTCTGTCATTTTTGATATTGCACTCCAGTACTGCATTTTGGACTCTTTTCTTTACTATGATGGCTACTCCGTTTCTTCTAAGGGATTCTTGCCCACAATAGTAGATATAATGGCTATCTGAGTTAAGTTTGCCAATTCCAGTCCATTTTAGTTCACTGAGTCCTAAAATGTTGATGTTCATTCTTGCCATCTCCTGTTTGACCACTTTCAATTTACCTTGATTCATGAACCTAACATTCCAGGTTACTTTGCAATAATGTTCTTTACAGCATTGCACTTTACTTCCACCACCAGTCACATCCACAACTGGGTGCTGTTTTCTCTTTGGCACCATCTCTTCATTTTTTCTGGTATTATTTCTCCACTCTTCTCCAATAGCATATTAGGCATCTATCTACCTGTGGAATTCATCTTTCAGTGTCATATATTTTTGCCTTTTCATACTGTTCATGGGGTTCTCAAGGCAACTATACTGAAGGGGCTTGTCATTCCCTTCTCTAGTAGACCACATTTTGTCAGAATTCTCCACCATGACTGGGCTGTCTCGGGTAGCCCTACACAGCATGGGTCATAGTTTCATTGACTTAGATAAGGCTGTTGTCCATATGGTCAGTTTGATTAGTTTTCTATAATTCTGGTTTTAATTCTGGCAGCACTCTGAGGGATAATGCTGTCAGGTTTATGGAAGCTTCCTGATGAGAGAGACTGACTGTGGAGGAAACTGGGTCTTGTTCTGATGGGTGGGGCCATGCTCAGTAAATCTTTAATCCAATTTTCTGTTGATGGACAGGGCTGTGTTCCCTCCCTGTTGTTTGACCTGAGACCACTATGGTGGAGGTAATGAAGACAATGGTGACATCCTTCAAAAGGTCCCATGCATGCACTTTATCACTCAGTGCACCCTATCCTGTAGCGGGCCACTGCCGACCTGTGTTTCCACTGGAGACTCCTGGACACTCACAGGCAAGTCTGGGTCAGTCCCTTATGGGGTCACTGCTCCTTCTGGGTCCGGTGCAGATAAGGTTTTGTTTGTGCCCTCCAAGAGTCTGTTTCCTCCGTCCTGTGTAAATTCTGAAATCAAATGCCACTGGCTTCCAAAGTCAAATTCCCTGCGGCTTCTCAGTCCCCTTGCCAGATCCCCAGATTGGGAAATCTGCTGTGGGCCTTATAACTTTATCAACAGTGCAAGAATTTATTTGGTATAACTGTTCTGCAGTTTGTGGGTCATCTGTTCAGTGTTTCTATGGTGGGATTAATGGAGACCTCCTCCAAGAGGGCTTATGCCACACCCAGGTCTACTGAACCCTTAGCCCCTGCCCCCGTGGCAGGCCACTGCTGACCCATACCTCCACAGGAGACACTCGAAAATGCAAAAGCACGTCTGGCTCAGTCTCTGTTCGGTCTGATGTGCAAAACGTTTTGTTTGAGCCCTCTGACTGTCACTGGCGGATATGGGGTTTGATTCTAAAATGCAATTTCACCCCTCCTACCATCTTGCTGTGGCTTCTCCTTTTCCCTTGGACGTGGGGTATGATTTTGATGGGATCCAACATTCTCCTGTTGATGGTTGTTCAGCTATAAGCATAATTTTGGAATTCTTGAAAGAGAAGATAAACACATGCCCTTCTACTCTGCCATTTTGATCCTCATGAAAAAATGTTTGTATACTTTTGTATACATACAAAAATTGTTGTATACTATTTGTAAAAATCATTGCTCCAATAATTACAAGTCAAAGAGAAGCATTGAACTAAATATAAGCATAACTAAATAGCACACAGTAGTTTGAAAAGTCTCTGTTTTTATTAAACTCTTTGCACAGTATTTTCAGTAGAACTCTTGGTCACTGCAAATATTCTGCAGATGATTTAATTTAACCTGCAATTATTTTTACATTTGCTATCATCACTTTGATTGCAATAGATCAGATAAATCTACTGGCAGCTCCTCAGCAAGGAAAAGTCTCTATAAGTCTTCCACTGACTGTGTATTATTTCTTTTAACAGCAGATTTCTGGGTAATTCACAATCTAGTTACAAAACATGTGTGTATTATTGTCATAAATATGGAACATGGTAAGGATTAATCAAAGTAGAAACAACAAGTTCACTTCACTTCAGTCTCTCGCTTGTGTCTGACTCTTTGCAACCCCATGGACTGCAGCATGCCAGGCCTCCCTTTCATTACCAGTTCCTGGAGTCCACCCAAACTCATGTCCATTGAGTCAGTGATGGCATCCAACCATCTCATACTCTACCAGCCCCTGTCCTCCTGCCTTCAATGTTT
Source organism: Raphicerus campestris (assembly GCA_006410735.1). Classification (NCBI taxonomy): domain Eukaryota; kingdom Metazoa; phylum Chordata; class Mammalia; order Artiodactyla; family Bovidae; genus Raphicerus; species Raphicerus campestris. The sequence goes on from SJYW01007377.1 coordinate 47,816, forward strand.
CCCAGCATCAAGGTCTTTTCCAGTGAGTCAGTTCTCATCAGGTGGCCAAAGTATTGGCACTTCAGCTTCAACATCAGGCCCTCCAATGAATATTCAGGACTGATTTTCCTTAGAATGGACTGGTTGGGTCTCCTTGCAATCCAAGGGACTCTCAGGACTCTTCTCCAACACCACAGTTCAAAAGCAGCAATTCTTTGGCACTCAGCTTTCTTTATAGTCCAACTCTCACATCTACACATGACTACTGGANCCACTATGGTGGAGGTAATGAAGACAATGATGACATCCTTCAAAAGGTCCCATGCATGCACTTTATCACTCAGTGCACCCTATCCTGTAGCTGGCCACTGCCGACCTGTGTTTCCACTGGAGATTCCTGGACACTCACAGGCAAGTCTGGGTCAGTCCCTTATGGGGTCACTGCTCCTTCTGGGTCCGGTGCAGATAAGGTTTTGTTTGTGCCCTCCAAGAGTCTGTTTCCTCCGTCCTGTGTAAATTCTGAAATCAAATGCCACTGGCTTCCAAAGTCAAATTCCCTGCGGCTTCTCAGTCCCCTTGCCAGATCCCCAGATTGGGAAATCTGCTGTGGGCCTTATAACTTTATCAAGAGTGCAAGAATTTATTTGGTATAACTGTTCTGCAGTTTGTGGGTCATCTGTTCAGTGTTTCTATGGTGGGATTAATGGAAACCTCCTCCAAGAGGGCTTATGCCACACCCAGGTCTACTGAACCCTTAGCCCCTGCCCCCGTGGCAGGCCACTGCTGACCCATACCTCCACAGGAGACACTCGAAAATGCAAAAGCACGTCTGGCTCAGTCTCTGTTCGGTCTGATGTGCAAAACGTTTTGTTTGAGCCCTCTGACTGTCACTGGCGGATATGGGGTTTGATTCTAAAATGCAATTTCAACCCTCCTACCATCTTGCTGTGGCTTCTCCTTTTCCCTTGGACGTGGGGTATGATTTTGATGGGATCCAACATTCTCCTGTTGATGGTTGTTCAGCTATAAGCATAATTTTGGAATTCTTGAAAGAGAAGATAAACACATGCCCTTCTACTCTGCCATTTTGATCCTCATGAAAAAATGTTTGTATACTTTTGTATACATACAAAAATTGTTGTATACTATTTGTAAAAATCATTGCTCCAATAATTACAAGTCCAAAGAGAAGCATTGAACTAAATATAAGCATAACTAAATAGCACACAGTAGTCTGAAAAGTCTCTGTTTTTATTAAACTCTTTGCACAGTATTTTCAGTAGAACTCTTGGTCACTGCAAATATTCTGCAGATGATTTAATTTAACCTGCAATTATTTTTACATTTGCTATCATCATTTTGATTGCAATAGATCAGATAAATCTACTGGCAGCTCCTCAGCAAGGAAAAGTCTCTATAAGTCTTCCACTGACTGTGTATTATTTCTTTTAACAGCAGATTTCTGGGTAATTCACAATCTAGTTACAAAACATGTGTGTATTATTGTCATAAATATGGAACATGGTAAGGATTAATCAAAGTAGAAACAACAAGTTCACTTCACTTCAGTCTCTCACTTGTGTCTGACTCTTTGCAACCCCATGGACTGCAGCATGCCAGGCCTCCCTTTCATTACCAGTTCCTGGAGTCCACCCAAACTCATGTCCATTGAGTCAGTGATGGCATCCAACCATCTCATACTCTACCAGCCCCTGTCCTCCTGCCTTCAATGTTTCCCAGCATCAAGGTCTTTTCCAGTGAGTCAGTTCTCATCAGGTGGCCAAAGTATTGGCACTTCAGCTTCAACATCAGGCCCTCCAATGAATATTCAGGACTGATTTTCCTTAGAATGGACTGGTTGGGTCTCCTTGCAATCCAAGGGACTCTCAGGACTCTTCTCCAACACCACAGTTCAAAAGCAGCAATTCTTTGGCACTCAGCTTTCTTTATAGTCCAACTCCCACATCTACACATGACTACTGGAAAAACCATAGTCTTGACTAAAAGAACTTTTGTTGGCAGAGTAATGTCTCTGCTTTTTAATATGCTGTCTAGTTTCATCATAATTTTTCTTCCAAGGAGTAAGTGTCTTTTAATTGCCTGGTTGCGGTCACCATTTGCAGTGATTTTGGAGCCCAAAAAACAAAGTCTGCCATTGTTTCTCTATTTGCCATGAAGTGATGGGACGAGATGCCATGATCTTAGTTTTCTGAATGTTGAGCTTTAAGCCAAATTTTTCACTCTCCTCTTCACTTTCATCAAGATTTTCTTTAGTTCTTTTTCACTTTTTGCCATAAAATTGGTGTCATTTGCATATCTGAGGTTATTGAGATTTCTCTCAGCAATCTTGAATCCAGCTTGTGCTTCATCTAGCCCAGTGTTTCTCATGATGTACTCTGCATATAAGTTGAATAATCAGGGTGACACTATACAGCCTTGACATACTCCTTTTCCTATTTGGAACCAGTCTGTTCTTCCATGTCTAGTTCTAACTGTTGCTTCCTGGGTTGCTTCTAGGTTAGCTTAAAGAAGAAACATTGATATATACTTAATATCAAGAATAGCACAAAATCAAAACAACTCTGATTGTGAACAGATAATAAAAATTACTGCAGAAAAATGTGGATTTCCTATCTATCTATAGGAGACAATTACATATGTGGAATTTGTAAAAGCCTGATTTCTTAGTAGAATGCCAAATTCAAATTTTCATGAATGTTTGCTAACATTCCACATTTAATTTGAGTTACAGGTTGAATTATGTATTAATACCTCAGTAACTTATTTATAAATACCTTTTATTGTAATAAAAGAAGAGATTGTAAAATTGAGTAACTTTAATCTATGAAGAAGCTAGCATTTATATATATATCTGTAAATATACATATATTTACATATAAATTTGAGCCCCAAACCAAGCCAAGGTCCAGATTTCAGTGGCAAGACATAGCATACATTTATATAAGATCAGGCTAGCGTTTGATAGTTGAGTGGAATTCCCAACTATTTGGTAGTAACAATTAAAAAATACTGAATGAATTTCTTGATTTAGAATCTTTCACCCCATGGGCTTAAGTCAGTTTCTATAACTATCTTGTCATTTATTTCTTCAGTCTATTGCCAAAATTTCTGTTTCAAATGGAAACTTTAATTTCAGTACCTGTCTGGTTAGATACTGTTTATTTTTATTTAAACAATTTAAACTTTTTGATCATTAATTTAGGAGCTCAATTACTTTATTATACTCTCTCAAAAAAAAAAAAAAAAGGTAAAGTGGAAAGAATGTAAAGCAAAGTAAACTTACAAAGTAGATTTGCAGNGACTCATTGGAAAAGACTGATTCGGGGAGGGGTTAGGGGCAGGAGAAGAAGAGGATGACAGAGGATGAGATGGCTGGATGGCATCACTGATTCAATGGACGTGAGTCTGAGTGAACTTTGGGAGTTGGATGGACAGGGAGGCCTGGCATTCTGCGATTCATGGGGTTGCAAAGAGTCAGACATGACTGAGCAACTGAACTGTACTGAACTGAACATCTACACAAGACAACAGGAAAAAAAGCATAACTTTTACTATATGGACATTTGTCAGCAAAGAAATGTCTCTACCTTTAATGTTTCTGGTGGAAAATGTCAGTTTTAATTCCAATCCCAAAGAAAGGCAATGCCAAAGAATATTCAAATTACCACAAAATTGCATTTGTCTCACACTCTCCAAGCCAGGCTTCAACAGTATATGAATTGTGAACTTCCAGATGTTCAAGCTGGATTTAGAAAAGGCAGAGGAACCAAAGATCAAAGATCAAATTTCCATAAGCAAGGTGAAAAGACAGCCTTCAGAATGGCAGAAAATAATAGCAAATGAAACAACTGACAACTAATCTCAATAATATACAAGCAACGCCTGCAGCTCAATTCCAGAAAAATAAAGGACCCAATTAAAAAAATAAGCCGAAGAACTAAATAGACATTTCTCCAAAGAAGACATACAGATGGCTAACAAACACATGAAATGATGCTCAACATCACTCATTATCAGAGAAATGCAAATCAAAACCACCATGAGGTACCATTTCATGCCAGTCAGAATGGCTGCAATCCAAAAGTCTACAAGTAATAAATGCTGGAGAGGGTGTGGAGAAAAGGGAAACCTCTTACACTGTTGGTGGAAATGCAAGCTAGTACAGTCACTATGGAGAACAGTGTGGAGATTCCTTAAAAACTGCAAAGAGAATTGCCATATGACCCAGCAATCCCACTGCTGGGCATACACACTGAGGAAACCAGAATTGAAAGAGACACATGTACCCCAATGTTCATCGCAGCACTGTTTATAATAGCCAAGACATGGAAGCAACCTAGATGTCCATCAGCAGACGAATGGATAAGAAAGCTGTGGTACATATACACAATGGAGTATTACTCAGCCATTAAAAAGAATACATTTGAATCAGTTCTAATGAGGTGGATGAAACTGGAGCCTATTATATAGAGTGAAGTAAGCCAGAAAGAAAAACACCAATAAAGTATATACTAACACGTATATATGGAATTTAGAAAGACAGTAAGGATAACCCTGTATGTGAGACAGCAAAAGAGACACAGATGTATAGAACAGTCTTTTGGACTCTGTAGGAGAGGGTGAGGATGGGATGATTTGGGAGAATGACATTGTAACATGTATAAGATTATATGTGAAATGAATCGCCAGTCAAGGTTCAATGCATGATACAGGATGTTCAGGTCTGGTGCACTGGGATGACCCAGAGAGATGGTATGGGGAGGGAGGTGGGAGGGGGGTTCAGGATGGGGAACACGTGCACACCCGTGATGGATTCATGTTCATGTATAGCAAAACCAATACAATATTATAAAGTTAAAAAAAAATCAAATTTCCAATATCTGTTGGATCATCAAAAATGCAAAAGAGTTCCAGGAAATTATCTACTTCTGTTTTATTGATTATGTCAAAGCCAAAGCCTTTGACTCTGTGGATCACAACAAACTGTGGAAAATTCTTAAAGAGATGGAAATACCAGACCAACTTACCTGCCTCCTGATATATCTGTATGCAGGTCAAGAAGCAATAATTAGAACCAGACATGAAACAACAGAATGGTTCCAAATTGGGAAAAGACTGTATGTCAAGACTGTATATTGCACCCTGCTTATTTAACTTATATGCAGAGTACATCATGCAGAATGAAGGCTGGATGAAGCTGGATTCAATATTGAATATAAATAACCTCAGATACACAGATGACACCACCCTTATGGCAGAAAGTGAAGAACTAAAGAGGCTTTTGATAGAAATGAAAAAGGAGAGTGAAAATTTGGCTTAAATCTCAATATTCAGAAAACAACGATCATGGCTTCTGGTCCCATCCACTTCCTTGCAAATAGATGGAGAAACAATGGAAACAATGAGAGAGCTGGGTTCCTTGGAAGATAAGGTAAGACCAACCTAGAAAAAGTTTGCTAGCATGTGAAATGAGTGCAATTCTATGGTATTTAGAGCATTCTTTGGCATTGCCTTTCTTTCGGATTGGAATGAAAACTGACCTTTTCCAGTCCCTGTGGCCACTGCTGAGTTTTCTAAATTTGCTGGCATATTGAATGTAGCAATTTCACAGCATCATCTTTCAGGATTTGAAATAGCTCAACTGGAATGCCATCACCCCACTAGCTTTGTTTGTAGTGATGCTTCTTAAGGCCCACTTGACTTTGCTTTCCGAGATCTCTGGCTCTAGTTGAGTGATCATACCATCATGGTTACCTGGGTCATGAAGATCTTTTTTGAATAGTTCTTTGTATTCTTGTCACTTCTTAATATCTTCTGCTTCTGTTAAGTTCATAGCATTTCTGTGCTTTACTGTGCCCATATTTGCATGATATGTACCCTTGGTATCTCTAATTTTCTTGAAGAGAGCTCTAATCTTTCCATTCTATTTTTTCCTCTATTTCTTTGCATTGATCACTGGTTAGCCTTCCTTGCTGTTCTTCGGAACTCTGCATTCATATGGATATATCTTTGCTTTTCTTCTTTGCCTTTTGCTTTCTTCTTTTCTCAGCTATTTGTAAGGCCTCTTCAGACAACCATTTTGCCATTTTGCATTTCTCTTTCTTGGGGATGATCTTTATCACTGTCTCCTGTACAATGTCATGAACTTCTATCCATAGTTCTTCAGGCACTCTGTCTATCAGATCTAATATCTTGAATCTTTTCATCACTTCCATTGTATAATAATAAGGGATTTGATTTAGCAAAGTCTTAAGACTCCCTTGTGGCTCAGATGGTAAAGCATCTGCCTGCAATGTGGGAGACCCGGGTTCGATCCCTGGGTTGGGAAGATCTCCTGGAGAAGGAAATGGCAACCCATTCCAGTACTCTTGCCTGGAGAATCCCATGGACAGAGAAGCTTGGTAGGCTACAGTCCATGGGGTCGCAGTGTCAGACACGACTGAGCGATTTCACTTCACTTCACTTCACTTCAGACTCCCTTGAACTGCAAGGAGATCCAATCAGTCCATCCTAAAGGAATTCAATCCTGAATATTCTTTGGAAGGACTGATGCTGAAGCTGAAACTCCAATAGTTTGAAAAGACCCTGATGCTGGGAGAAGGGGACAACAGAGAATGAGATTGGTTGGATGGCATCACCGACTTAATGGACATGAGTCTGTGTAAACTCCATGAGCTGGTTATGGACAGGGAGTCCTGGTATGCTGCAATCCATGGGGTCACAAAGAACTGGACATGACTGAGAGACAGAACTGAACTGTATTCTGTAGTGGTTTTCCCTACTTTCTTCAATTTAAGTCTTCATTTTGCAATAAGAAGTTCATCATCTGAGCCAGAGTCAGCTCCCAGTCTTAATTTTGCTACTGTATAGAGTTTCTCCATCTTTATCTGAAAAGAATAAAATTAATCTGACTTCAGTATTGACTATCTGGTGATGCCCATGTGTAGAGTCATCCTCTGTGTTGTTGGAAGATGGTGATTGCTATGACCTGTGCATTCTTGGCAAAACTCTGTTAGCCTTTGCTCTGATTCATTTTGTACACCAAGGTCAAATTGGCCTGTTATTCCAGGTATCTCTTGACTTCCTACTTTGGTATTCTAGTCCCTTCTGTTGAACAGAACAACTTTTGGGGTGTTATTTCTAGAAGGTCTTGGAGGTCTTCATAGAACCCTTCAACCTCAACTTCTTTAGCATTACTAGTTGGAGCATCAGTTCAGTTCAGTCACTCAGTAGCGTCCGACTCTTTGCGACCCAAGCGCGCCAGGCCTCCTTGTCCATCACCAACTCCCGGACCTCACTCAGACTCACCTCCATCGAGTCAGTGATGCCATCCAGCCATCTCACCCTCGGTTGTCCCCTTCTCCTCCTGCTCCCAATCCCTCCCAGCATTAGAGTCTTTTCCAGTAACTCAACTCTTCACATGAGGTGGCCAAAGTACTGGAGTTTCAGCTTTAGCATCATTCCTTCCAAAGAAATCCCAGGGCTGATCTCCTTCAGAACAGACTGGTTGGATCTCCTTGCAGTCCCAGGGACTCTCAAGAGTCTTCAACACAGTTCAAAAGCATCAATTCTTCAGTGTTCAGCCTTCTTCACAGTCCAACTCTCACATCCATACATGATCACAGGAAGAACCATAGCCTTGACTAGACGGACCTTAGTCGGCAAAGTAATGTCTCTGCTTTTGAATATGGTATCTAGGTTGGTCATAACTTTTCTTCCAAGCAGTAAGCGTCTTTTAATTTCATGGCTGCAATCACCATCTGCAGACTTGGATTCTGGTGATATCAAATGGTTTTCCTTGGAAACAAACAGAGATCATTTTGTCATTTTTGAGACTGAACCCAAGTACTGAATTTCAGACTCTTTTGTTGACTATGAGGGCTACAGCATTTTCCCCCCAAAGGATTCTTGCCCACAGTAGTAGATATAATGGTCTTCTGAATTAAGTCACCCATTCAAGTGTTTTAGTTCACTGATTCCTTCATTGTCGATGTTCACTCTTGTCATCTTCTCTCTGACCACTACCAATTTAACTTAATTCATGAACCTTAATGATTCTGGGTCATTAAGACTTTCATTTATTTATTTATTTATTTTGGTATAATCCTTCTGTGAATTATTGACAACTCTTCTTAATATCTTCTACTTCAAGTTCCCTGCCACTTCTGTCCTTTATTGTGGCTATCTTTGCATGAAATCACCTGTTGATATCTCCAGTTTTCTTATGAGATCTGTAATATTTCCCATTCTATTGTTTTCCTCTATTTCTTGGCATTGTCTGGAACTCTGAATTCAGTTTGGTATATATTTCATTTTCTCTTTTGCCTTTCACTTCTCTCCTTTCCTCAGCTATTTCTCAGCTCCAGGTCTTGGTTTTTTGTTTTGTTTTGTTTTGTTTTAATTATATAGAACTTCTCTGTCTTCGACTGCAAAGAATATAATCAACCTAACCTCAGTATTGACCATCTTCTGATGTCAATGTGTAGAGTTGTCTCGTGTTATTAGAAGAATCTGTTTGCTATTACGTGTGTATCCTCTCCGCAAAACATTTTTAACCTTTTTCATGTTTTATTTTGTAGTTCAAGGCAAAACTTGTCTTTTACTCCAGGTATCTCTTGACTTGCTATTTTTTTCTTAAATTTATTACCTACTAACTCCAATATTTGTACCATTTGTAGATCTGTATCTATTTTCCTGTCCTCTTAGTTATTGGTTATATATTATTCTCTTTCACATGTCTAGTGACTTTTTTTAATGTGTGGAATATATGTGGTATGTAAACCAAAACTGTACTGCCTTCCTCTTTTCCTCTACTTCTCAAATAGTTAATTTGAATTAGGAATGAGACAAGATTTCTATAAAACTAAGTTTATCTCTGGTTTTCTTCTAGGATATGGTCCTAGGTCTCTAGGATTGTAGCCCAGCAGTTTCTACCTTGTTAACACTAAAATAAAATAATTGTTCCAGGTCTAGATCTTTTACTCAGATGTTTCATTTCAATATATCATGGAGTTCTCAGCAATCTCTATCTTCTGAGTCCTTAAAAAACTTATGGGAGGTCTAGCTTTTACTTAGAGAGTTCCCCATCCAGCTCTCCATTTTCTTCCCATAAAATTTCAGAATTTGGCAACTATCTTGATAAATGGGTCAACAATTTTCTTGAGAAAGTTCTAAGTTAATGAAGTACCACAAGTTTTTAGGGCACCTCACTCTATCTTCTGGATATATTTACTAATATATTTTTGAAGTATTCTCTTCCAAACAGCTTCAAGATCTTGCCNTGGAGGCAGATGCTTTAACCTCTGAGCCATCAGGGAACCCATATATTCAGGTAGAGTTGGTCAACTTGTGTAAGCAGTTACAGCAAAAGCAAGAGTAACAGTTGGTAGCATGGCTTTTGCTACTCTGGGACACAGAGGGTGGAGGGCATCATTTGTTCCAGGGATGAAATAGAAGGGTTTGCATTTATAACCACTCACCCCTTACTGAGACAAAGTTTGTAGAACATTATGAGACTGCAGGTCCCTGCTTATGAGCAAGGCCTGTTATGCAACTGAGACCAGAACAGCAGTTTAAGTGCCCATAGCAAAAGATACAGGTAGTTACACAAGCTCCTGATGTGGGCTGTGACCCTGAACACACAGACTCATGATGCGAGCTGTGAAGGCTACAAAAATTCCCTGTTGGAAGAGGTGGGCCCTGTGCCTGTGGGGAATTTTTCAGGTCCTTACTGAGAGAAGTGGATGGAGACAGGCAAAGAGGATTAAAAGCATGAAGACTCCCAAGGGGACCTGAGCTGGCATGAGCCCCATCTGGGTTACACAGATGCAAATGTGGGCTGATTTGTGCAGAAGTGTACTGTAAAGGCTGTCTTATGATGTAGATTTAGCAGTGCTGTGTACTGTAAAGGCTGTGCCCTATGCTGTAGATTTAGTATAAAAGAGTGCACTGTAAAGGCTGTGCCCTATGGCGTAGATTTAGTAGAAGAGTGTACTGTAAAGGCTGTGTCCTATGATGTAGATTAAGTAGAACAGTCTCCTATAAAGTCTCTTATGAGGTAGATTTAGTAGAACAGTGTCCTGTAAAGACTGTGTTTTNGATGCGAGCTGTGAAGGCTACAAAAATTCCCTGTTGGAAGAGGTGGGCCCTGTGCCTGTGGGGAATTTTTCAGGTCCTTACTGAGAGAAGTGGATGGAGACAGGCAAAGAGGATTAAAAGCATGAAGACTCCCAAGGGGACCTGAGCTGGCATGAGCCCCATCTGGGTTACACAGATGCAAATGTGGGCTGATTTGTGCAGAAGTGTACTGTAAAGGCTGTCTTATGATGTAGATTTAGCAGTGCTGTGTACTGTAAAGGCTGTGCCCTATGGCGTAGATTTAGTAGAAGAGTGTACTGTAAAGGCTGTGCTCTATGATGTAGATTAAGTAGAACAGTCTCCTATAAAGTCTGTGTCTTATGAGGTAGATTTAGTAGAACAGTGTCCTGTAAAGACTGTGTTTTAGATTTAGAATAGTGTACTGTAAAGCCTGTGCCTTATGATGTGCTGCTGCTGCTAAGTCGTTTCAGTTATGTCCGACTCTGTGCGACCACATAGATGGCAGCCCATCAGGCTCTGCCATCCCTGGGACTCTCCAGGCAAAAACACTGGAGTGGGTTTCCATTTCCTTCTCCAATGCATCAAAGTGAAAAGTGAAAGGGAAGTTGCTCAGTTGTGTCCAACTCTTCGTGACCCCGTGGACTGGAGCCTACCAGGTTCCTCTATCCATGGGATTTTCCAGGCAAGAGTACTGGAGTGGGTTGCCATTGCCTTCTCTGAAAGATATTGTTTGTGAGTTATGACCCAGTACAACTGCTAAAATTCCAGAAATCACAATGATTATTATAAGCAAGGCTGAACAGATATCATGATTTTTTTTCATATACAGGTTCCCCTTAACAATTATATTTGCATTCAGTGATTTGCAATGGACTGATGAATGCATGCATGCAAAGTCATTTTAGTCATGTCCGACTCTTGCAACCCTACAGACTATAACCTGTCAGCTCCCCTGTCCATGGGATTCTCCAGGCAAAAATATGGGAGTGGATTGCCATGCCCTCCTCTAGGGGATGTTCACAACTCAGGGATCAAACCTGCATCTCCTGCAGCTCCTGTATTGCAGATGCATTGTTTATCATTNATTGCCTTCTCTGAAAGATATTGTTTGTGAGTTATGACCCAGTACAACTGCTAAAATTCCAGAAATCACAATGATTATTATAGGCAAGGCTGAACAGATATCATGATTTTTTCATATACAGGTTCCCCTTAACAATTATATTTGCATTCAGTGATTTGCCCTCCTCTAGGGGATGTTCACAACTCAGGGATCAAACCTGCATCTCCTGCAGCTCCTGCATTGCAGATGGATTGTTTATCACTNTCAGCTCCCCTGTCCATGGGATTCTCCAGGCAAAAATATGGGAGTGGATTGCCATGCCCTCCTCTAGGGGATGTTCACAACTCAGGGATCAAACCTGCATCTCCTGCAGCTCCTGTATTGCAGATGCATTGTTTATCATTGAGCCATTAGGGAAGCCCAATGGATAGATGGTTAGCAGATATTATTCAAGCATTTTTCTGTGTCTGGTTAGGCACCATAAATACTAAAGTGAAAAATCAATATTTTTTTACCTTCAGCTTATATTTGTATGTGAATATTTGTACATTGTATATGAAAGGGAGAAAAAAAAGGATAATTGAGGAAAAATGTATTTTCTTGTGGGAAGCATTGAGTTATAAAAAATTCTGAGATTAAAACAAATGAAGTTGACTAGGGCTTCCCTGATACCTCAGTTGGTAAAGAATCTGCCTGCATTGTAGGAGACCCCTGTGCAAATCCTGAGGGGGCAGATCCACTGGAGAAAGCTTAGGCTACCCACTCCAGTATTCTTGGGCTTCCCTTGTGGCTCAGCTGGTAAACAATCTGCCTGCAGTGCAGGAGCCCTGGGTTCGATCCCTGGGTCGGGAAAAATCTCCTGGAGAAGGGAAAGGCTACCCAGTCCAGTATTCTGGCCTATAGAATTTCATGGACTGTATAATTCATGGGGTCACAAACAGTCGGACAAAACTGAGTGAGTTTCACTTTCACTTTCAAGAAAAGTGAAAAGAGAAAAGAGCAATTAATCAACTAGAAAAGAGCAATTAATCAACTAGAAAAGAGCAGGTGAATACCATCTATCAATTATAAGGTCATTGCAGCTGCATGCAATATACTCTAAGAGAAACCTTGCTTACTCACTGCTTAAGACACAACCCTACAATGACTATTCATATCATTTCACCTGAATACTGTTTACTAAATCAGAGTTTGCCACCTGAGCCAGGTGTAGTTTCTCAATAAAATAACCAACTAAATATGATGTGTACAATGAAAAGAATGAGCTGAAACAACCATATTCTTTCCTTGGAATTATATTAGGGAAATTTTTTAAAATTTAAGAAATTAACAACATGAAGTAAAAATTTCAGAGAGGACAGTGAATTGAATTGGAGTTGTTAATGACTGTGATAAAACAAAGCAGTGAGGAAACAGACATTATGGAGAACTACTTAATATGAAGGGTAGAGGAGGAAAAAAGTCAGTAGACAAGGGGAAGAAAATAGAATTAGCAAGGAGAACCCTTTCTCTCTTTCTTCTTACTTTCCCCCTTTCTTCTATCCTTCTTTTCTTTCCACTCTCCCTTGCTCCTTCCTCCTTTCCTTTCTTCTCTAATCAAGGGGGAAAAAAACACATGTAACATTAAATTTTCCAACTTAATCATTTTTAAGTGTACAGTTTAGTATGGTTAAGTATTTTACATTGTTTGCAACGTATCTCTGAGACTTTTTCATCTTGCAAAACTGAAGCTCTATATTCATTAAACATCATGTGTCTGCTGCCAAGGCTTTGGCAACTACCTTTCTACTTTCTTTTTCCATGATTTTGATTACTTTAGATACTTTATAGGAATGGAATCATACTACAACATTTTTCTTTCATATTCCTATTGATTTTGTGAGTTATGTGCTCTTCCAGTGACAATAACATTGTGGTACATATACATCCTTAGAACAGTTATGAAAATAAACACATATCTTTGAGATACAAAACAGTACCAAATAAACCCAAGTAATAACAAGTAGCAAGATTGTCCTATTGAGTCAAGGAAATAATTGAAACATACAATTTGAAATATTTATTCAATAAAATAATACTTGGTGGGGGGAGTACAACAAATATCCATCTAGTCAAAGCTATGGTTTTTCCAGTAGTCATTATGGATGTGAGGGTTAGATTATAAAGAAAGCTGAGCACCAAAGAATTGGTGAACTGTGGTGCTGGAGAAGACTCTTGAGAATCCCTTGGATTTCAAGGAGATCAAACCAGTCAATTCTTAACAAAATCAGTCCTGAATATTCATTGGAAGGACAGATGCTGAAGGTGAAGCTCCAATACTTTGGCCACCTGATGCAAAGAACCAACTCACTGGAAAAGAATGATGATGGGAAAGATTGAAGGCAGAAGGAGAAGGGGATGACAGAGGATGAGATGGTTGGATGGCGTCACTGACTTGATGGAAATGAGTTTGAGCAAACTCTGGAAGTTGGTGATGGACAGGGAAGCCTGGTGTGCTGCAGTCCATGGGCTCACAAAGAGTTGGACATGACTGAGTGACTGAACTGAACTGGGGGAGAGTACATGGGCCCAAGAAATATATTAGGTATTGGTGTTTAAGGGAGGTTAAAGTAAATATATCCCACTTTCACTTTGTGCCAGGAAAAAAAAAATGCAAACACTTTTAAAATACTTTATTGATTTTAAAGTAACTTTAATGTATTTTAACTGAGTTAAAGACCTGACAGAGAATGGAACTAATGATGAAATTTTTAATTATGTTTTCATAAAACTTTAAAATAGGTTTTAGTTCCACTTATCTTTCACAATAATACTCCTTGCTAGATNAATCAACTAGAAAAGAGCAGGTGAATACCATCTATCAATTATAAGGTCATTGCAGCTGCATGCAATATACTCTAAGAGAAACCTTGCTTACTCACTGCTTAAGACACAACCCTACAATGACTATTCATATCATTTCACCTGAATACTGTTTACTAAATCAGAGTTTGCCACCTGAGCCAGGTGTAGTTTCTCAATAAAATAACCAACTAAATATGATGTGTACAATGAAAAGAATGAGCTGAAACAACCATATTCTTTCCTTGGAATTATATTAGGGAAATTTTTTAAAATTTAAGAAATTAACAACATGAAGTAAAAATTTCAGAGAGGACAGTGAATTGAATTGGAGTTGTTAATGACTGTGATAAAACAAAGCAGTGAGGAAACAGACATTATGGAGAACTACTTAATATAAAGGGTAGAGGAGGAAAAAAGTCAGTAGACAAGGGGAAGAAAATAGAATTAGCAAGGAGAACCCTTTCTCTCTTTCTTCTTACTTTCCCCCTTTCTTCTATCCTTCTTTTCTTTCCACTCTCCCTTGCTCCTTCCTCCTTTCCTTTCTTCTCTAATCAAGGGGGAAAAAAACACATGTAACATTAAATTTTCCAACTGAATCATTTTTAAGTGTACAGTTTAGTATGGTTAAGTATTTTACATTGTTTGCAACGTTATCTCTGAAGACTTTTTCATCTTGCAAAACTGAAACTCTATACTCATTAAACATCATGTGTCTGCTGCCAAGGCTTTGGAAACTACCTTTCTACTTTCTTTTTCCATGATTTTGACTACTTTAGATACTTTATAGGAACGGAATCATACTACAACATTTTTCTTTCATATTCCTATTGATTTTCTGAGTTATGTGCTCTTCCAGTGACAATAACATTGTGGTACATATACATCCTTAGAACAGTTATGAAAATAAACACATATCTTTGAGATACAAAACAGTACCAAATAAACCCAAGTAATAACAAGTAGCAAGATTGTCCTATTGAGTCAAGGAAATAATTGAAACATACAATTTGAAATATTTATTCAATAAAATAATACTTGGTGGGGGGAGTACAACAAATATCCATCTAGTCAAAGCTATGGTTTTTCCAGGAGTCATTATGGATGTGAGGGTTAGACTATAAAGAAAGCTGAGCACCAAAGAATTGATGAACTGTGGTGCTGGAGAAGACTCTTGAGAATCCAAGGAGATCAAACCAGTCAATTCTTAACAAAATCAGTCCTGAATATTCATTGGAAGGACAGATGCTGAAGGTGAAGCTCCAATATTTTGGCCACCTGATGCAAAGAACCAACTCACTGGAAAAGAATGATGATGGGAAAGATTGAAGGCAGAAGGAGAAGGGGATGACAGAGGATGAGATGGTTGGATGGCGTCACTGACTTGATGGAAATGAGTTTGAGCAAACTCTGGAAGTTGGTGATGGACAGGGAAGCCTGGTGTGCTGCAGTCCATGGGCTCACAAAGAGTTGGACATGACTGAGTGACTGAACTGAACTGGGGGGGGGAGTACATGGGCCCAAGAAATATATTAGGTATTGGTGTTTAAGGGAGGTTAAAGTAAATATATCCCACTTTCACTTTGTGCCAGGAAAAAAAAAAAATGCAAACACTTTTAAAATACTTTATTGATTTTAAAGTAACTTTAATGTATTTTAACTGAGTTAAAGACCTGACAGAGAATGGAACTAATGATGAAATTTTTAATTATGTTTTCATAAAACTTTAAAATAGGTTTTAGTTCCACTTATCTTTCACAATAATAATACTCCTTGCTAGATTAATTTTAAAATAAACGGT
This sequence comes from Raphicerus campestris, assembly GCA_006410735.1. NCBI lineage: Eukaryota > Metazoa > Chordata > Mammalia > Artiodactyla > Bovidae > Raphicerus > Raphicerus campestris. The sequence goes on from SJYW01007377.1 coordinate 63,619, forward strand.
GTATTTTAATCTTGTGTGAAGGTTTCAAATATGCACTGTAATGTATTTTAGTAAAATATATAAATTATGACATTTCTGTAAGCAGTTCTGTATATAAAGAGATACTGCTGAGCTCACTAGCTGTTATATAATTGAACTTATCAACTGTCTTGCAAGCTTTTAAAGAGTCTTTCTTTTCATCATTCTAAACATTTTTAAATCTCTTCTGCTTTCACAAAACTGGATTATCTTACACAGTATGGGAATTTGTAATTAAAGTTTACTTAGAAAATGTATTAAGCACTATAGGAGCTTTTGTGCAAGTGCTAATGAATATACTGTATTTAATCATCAAGAGACAGATCAGATATAAGGATCTGATATGTTAAATAAGCAACTTTTAATAATGCTGATGCACTCAAAATTGTGGTATTGGCATTGTAAGAAGTAGATTTATTCCATGTCATTTATGTTAAATTGATTTTTTTTAACTTCTCACTAGTGACATAGGTGTATGGTAACTATTAAAGCAAACTTCTAACATATAACATTTGAGAAAATTGTATGAATTATAATGACAAAGACAAAAAGTTAAAAAAAAAAAAGTATCATTTAGTAATGTGAAAGATTTTCCTCAAAGCACTGAGTGCTCTTTGGAAGAAAATCTATGACAAATCTAGACAGTGTATAAAAACGCAGAGACCACTTTGCTGACAAAGGTCTGTGTAGTCAAAGCTATGTTTTCATCTAGTGGTTATGTATGGATGTGAGCCTTGGACTATAAAGAAAGCTGAGCACTGAAGAATTCAGGCTTTTGAACTCAGTTGGAGAAGTCTCTTGAGAATCCCTTGGACAGCAAACTAGTCAATCCTCAAAGAAATTAACCCTAAATATTTGTGGGAAGTACTGATTCTGAAGCTGAAGCTCCAGTACTTTGGCCACCTGATGCAACAGTCGACTCACTGAAAAGACACTGATGCTGGGAAAGATTGAAGACAAGGTGAAAATGAGACTTCAGAGGATGAAATGGTTGGATGGCATCACTGACTCAATGGACGTGAGTTTGAACAAGCTCTGGGAGATGGTAAAGACAGGGAAACCTGGAGTGCTACCNCCGGAAAGACACTGATGCTGGGAAAGATTGAAGACAAGGTGAAAATGAGACTTCAGAGGATGAGATGGTTGGATGGCATCACTGACTCAATGGACATGAGTTTGAACAAGCTCTGGGAGATGGTAATGACAGGGAAACCTGGAGTGCTACAGTCCATGGGATCACAAAGAGTCAGGCATGGCTGAGTGACTGAACAATAATTGACTGCTAAATATTTGGAAAGTCTAATTCTGGTATTTTTAGGATCATAGTGAGCCTATTCATTAAGTGATCTCTAGACCTGGAACTCTTGGGCCATTTGATAAGGAAAGAACAGTTAATTTAGGTTATGCAGGAGACGAGTTGTGCATGATGATAGAAGGTATAAGCTAGTGAGGATGGATCAGAAAGAAAGACCTGCCAAGATCAACAGAAGCAATGTTTGGCTCCTCTGGGATATTATATCTTCACCTGAAAAATCAAGGTCAAAGGGGAAAGATTCTCTGTAAGCAAGGAAGCAGAGAGTATACAGATTTATCTGACTTTATGAACTGGAGAATGCTTTCATGCAAAAATGACTTGTACTCTCAATAATTTTTGGAAAAAAAAATCTCTAAATGAGGCATTTACCCTCTGACTTTTGTGGCCCTCTCTAATCTTTAAGAAGTGTTGCTTACTAGTGCTATANAGGTATAAGCTAGTGAGGATGGATCAGAAAGAAAGACCTGCCAAGATCAACAGAAGCAATGTTTGGCTCCTCTGGGATATCATATCTTCACCTGAAAAATCAAGGTCAAAGGGGAAAGATTCTCTGTAAGCAAGGAAGCATAGAGTATACAGATTTATCTGACTTCATGAACTGGAGAATGCTTTCATGCAAAAATGACTTGTACTCTCAATAATTTTTGGAAAAAAATCTCTAAATGAGGCATTTACCCTCTGACTTTTGTGGCCTTCTCTAATCTTTAAGAAGTGTTGCTTACTAATGCTACANATCTGACTTTATGAACTGGAGAATGCTTTCATGCAAAAATGACTTGTACTCTCAATAATTTTTGGAAAAAAAAATCTCTAAATGAGGCATTTACCCTCTGACTTTTGTGGCCCTCTCTAATCTTTAAGAAGTGTTGCTTACTAGTGCTATACTTAGGGCCCAAGTCATTGTCTCTTACTAGAATAAAAACTCTGACATGGGGTTTAGAAGAGAACCATGGCCCCAGGAGCTCTAAAATATTGATTGTAGGGTGCCTCATTTTTCCGCTTTTTGGGTAATCATTCTTATGCAAGTGGTTTGTTCTTCCTGTGGTTGATGTAGGGTTAAGGCTTGTACATTCATAGTAGTATTAGTTTTACTTTGCCATCATAGAATTTTCATGCTAACAGGGACTTAGAAGCTGGCTGGTNCCAAGTCATTGTCTCTTACTAGAATAAAAACTCTGACATGGGGTTTAGAAGAGAACCATGGCCCCAGGAGCTCTAAAATACTGATTGTAGGGTGCCTCATTTTTCCGCTTTTTGGGTAATCATTCTTATGCAAGTGGTTTGTTCTAGCTGTGGTTGATGTAGGGTTAAGGCTTATACATTCATAGTAGTATCAGTTTTACTTTGCCATCACAGAATTTTCATGCTAACAGGGACTTAGAAGCTGGCTGGTTCTTCTCGCCTGAGTAATACTCAGGCATGATAATACTCCCAGACCTAGAAACCAAGTTCCTATTAATTTGCTGACCCTTCCTTATTAGTCTGTCATTCTCTAAAAAGTGAGAGTAATAAAAAACCCCTAAAAGCTCAGAGATTAGTACTGGGCTCAATCTTTTAAATATTGCAGTGCTTACATAAGATCTTGATGAGAGAACGGAGAGATTCATTTGAACAATGGCACAGACAGGTAATCAAGCATAACAGAGTGGTCAGTGAAAAGCTTCTCTAAAACAAACTGAAAAAGTGAAAATACCTGTTTTGAAAAATAGTTACATTAGATTCAAGCAAAACCATTACTAAAATATTTATTCAAATTTCTCTGAATAGTTTCAAATATATAAACTTAATATATGTGTGAATTTTTGCAAAGAATAAAAAAAAGTGTAAAAAGAGAAAATCATCAAAGAAAATTGCTTGAAGAACATAGGAACACTGTAGATACTAGGGAAGCCCAAGAATACTGGGTAGCCTATCCCTCCTGCACAGGATCTTCCTGGCCCTGGGAATCGAACTGGGGTCTTCTGCTTTGCAGGCAGATTCTTTACCAGCTTAGTTACCAGAGAATCCCACATTCCCTGATAATATGATAATAATAATGCAAAGTAATAGAGTTCAATACTGTAAATTTTCATTCTGGGCATTTTTTCTTTTTTCTATCCAGCCCACAGCTACAGTAGAAGACAAGCTCAGAGCCTCTGAATTTGAATGGCAGTTCTATCTGAGCAGGAGTAGAAGTGCATGGAATACCTGAATCTGCAATCAGAGGACTTGAGAAATCAAAATTCCCAAATTCTATTCACTGTTAATTACTAACTGTGAAACAAAATACAATTTAATGAGATGGATGAAACTGGAGCCGATTATACAGAGTGAAGCAAGCCAGAAAGAAAAACACCAATACAGTATACTGACACATATATATGGAATTTAGGAAGATAGTAATGATGACCCTGTAAGTGAGACAATATAGGAGACACAAAAGTATAGAACGGACTTTTGGCATCCGGGGGAGAGGGAGAGGGTGGGATGATTTGGAAGAATGACACTGAAACATGTATACTATCATATAAGAAATGAAGCACCAGTCTATGTTCAATGCAGGATA
>SJYW01007377.1:72104-85346 GCA_006410735.1 Raphicerus campestris
TAAAAAAAAAATTTTTTTTTAATTCAATTGGGAAACAATAAAGTAAATTTAAAAAGGCTTGGATTTCTTTCTTTTCTTTTTTTTTTATGCCCTATAGGTGGTAAAGGTACATTTTCCCTTTGGCTGTTTGCCTTTTTTTTTTTTAAATTAGAGGATAATTACTTAACAATATGTGATGTTTTTGCCATACATCAACATGAATCTGCCGTAAATATGTTCCTTCCTTCTTGAAGTCCCTCCCACCTTCCTCCCCACCTACCCCTCTAGGTTGTCACAGAGCACTGACTATGGGGTCTCTGTGTCTTACATCAAACTCCCACTGGCTATCTAGTTTACATATGGTAATGTGTATGTTTCAATGCTGTTCCCTCAAATCATCACATCCTCTCCTTCCCCCACTGTGTCTACCAGTGTCCACAAGTCTGTTCTTTATGTCTGTGTCTCCTTTGCTGCCCTGCAAATTGGATCGTCAGTACTGGTTTTCTAGATTTCATACATATGCGTTAATATATATTTGTCTTTCTCTTTCTGACTTACTTCACTTTGTATAAAAAGGCCTTGCATTTCTTAACGTAAAGGAAGCAGTTAAAAAAAAAATTCCCAGTGGTATTTTCCCATTTAGTCTGTCATTTTTTAACTCTCTAAAACAGTACTGGTTTTTAAAAATGAATGTACTGTCAAAGAATCTGTTTCTATACCCTGGCTTTAATACAGGTATGCATTTAGCTCTAGTGTTTAAGAACTAGTGAACATTGTGAATATCTTAGAACTGAAATGCCTGAGTTCAATGATTAAAACCCTAGATTCAAGAGAATGTTTCATCAGATCCTAGGAAAAGTTCTGCAGGAGCACCCCACCACCACCACCACCACCACTGGGTTGGGTCCTGAATGGGGTGTCGTTTTGGGGAACTGGGAGACCACTGCCATCTTTTCCAACCAGAGGGGAACGTGTTATGTACAGTCTTGAAACTTGTAGGAAGATTACGCAGGGGCTGTCAGTTACTAGATTTCTGAATCTTTTTTGCAGACTAAACTCTGGGGATGGTGAGACGCCAATGGGGGTGACTGAGAGCGGGGCTAGGGCAGGCAGCGTGTCCTCTACCCAGGTGCCTGGTGAGAGGAGGAGGCCTGGAAGGACTCTGGAAATCTATAGGGAGCATGCTGTTTCTGCAAAGCGGAGAGAGGATTTCAGCAGAAGAGCAGATTGTCCCTGAGACTTTTTGGTGCTAGGAAGTGGAGGAGGGGATGGGCCTCCAGATGGATGGGTGGTTGGTCAGTTTCTGCTCCATCGGGCAGGGCTCCACCAGCCAGGGCCTGCCTTTCCTCCTGGCTGGCGTCTCCACCAGGAGACATGGGAAGAGCTCATAGAGTTTCTCTCTTCCAGTTCCTTGGGTTTTGTTAGTTGATGGAAAAGTCTGTGACTTTCCCAGGAGAGGTGACGCAGAGAAACAGAAGGAGAGGGAAGGCGCAGCAGATGGGCATACTTCAAGTTCACCTGGCCGTGCAATGACTAGGTTAGTCTCCGCCCCTCTGAGGAGCACGGGTGAGTCTGGGGCGTGAGGGTGTCTGTGCAGATTTAGAATTTCACACGACCTCATCCGTAGGCACTGCGACCAACTGTTTGGAGTTATGATTCATAACTTAAGAGAGATGAGTTTGATGGATATTTTTAGATGGCAAGTCAGGGCTGAGGACCAGAGTGCAAGAGAACCCACACTACCTTGTTAATTTCGTGTTGCTCTCCTACTGTTCTTTTATAAAATAATCTTGTTATTATAGTTGTTGGGTGGCATCCCTACTGAAATGAGTAAACAGTGATTTTACTCACACAAGGCTAATATTAAATACATAGACTTTGTAGTACGTTTACACATAGATTGGGCTNTCCTCAAAGTTATGAGAGAAAGTCACTATTAATCTGGAATACTTTACCTAGTAAAGTTAAATTTTTTAAATAATGCTTATCATTTTAAGGTAAATGAAATAATTATAATGTGTAATTAAGTGTAACTTAGAAGGAAACTCATAACACAAAATATTTTAAGTTAAAAAGACACAGAAAACAAATAAGCAAAATATCTGGACTAAGACTTTAGGAANAGTAAAGTTAAATTTTTTAAATAATGCTTATCATTTTAAGGTAAATGAAATAATTATAATGTGTAATTAAGTGTAACTTAGAAGGAAACTCATAACACAAAATATTTTAAGTTAAAAAGACACAGAAAACAAATAAGCAAAATATCTGGACTAAGACTTTAGGAAAAATACAGAACAATCCCTCTGAAATCAGAAGTAGAAATATATTATAGATGTGGGCAAAATTGAAGAACACAAAAAATGCATAAAATACAGAGAATGTACAAAATTTTAAAAGTGATTATTTGAAAGAGTAAAAAAATAAGTGAAATAGTGATAAAATTTATTAAGAATAAAAGCAAAGAAGTATGAATAAATAATGGTGTCATAGGGCACATAAGTTAAAATATGCCAGTGTAGTATTAAGTTTACCAGTTTTGAACAACTTTTACACAAGTTGTAAAATTTCAATAAAATATATGAATTCTTAGAAAATTTTTACTTACTGTAACTAACTCAAGAAGAAATATAGAGGATGAATAAATATAAAGCCTGAAGTAAGAGAAAATAAAAGGTATTTTTAAAAAGTAACATTACAATGAGACAATTTTACAAGCAGTTTCTATTGTCCAGAAACTTTAAAGAAACAGATCATTTCAGTGTATCCATCATCTACGGAACAGAAAATGAGAAGATTGTCTAATTTATTGCATGAAGATACTGTAAATGCAATACCTAAAGCAGACAATCAGCAAGAAAAATAAAACCATAGATAATTGATGAACATAAATATGAAACTAAATCAAATATTAATAGCTTGAAAGACAGATTAATGGCCCTCTGAAGATGTTCATATCCTTCTTAGTCCTCAAAATTGATGTATTACATAACATAGCAGCCTTACAAATATGATTTTGGGAATCTTTATATATTTAATGAATAAAATACATTTTTGGTTTAAAATTTTTGTGTATACATTATATTTTATATAATCATTTGGGCAAAATTTGTTCTTAAGTCTTGAACCTGGAAATGTAGCCATGGGGCAAAATAATTGCCTTTCAGTTTGGCAACATCACCTTTGAATTTCCACCTGCGTCTCGGCTCTCTCCACGGCTTTCTGCAGCAGCAGATCTGAAGCTCCTCATGCAGGCCTCCCCGTGGGATGCTTACCCTCTTGGGACCAGCTCCAGGTGACAAAGCCTCTGTTCCAAGGAACCACTGGCTGTTGGTGAGTTCTGAGCTGTAGATGCTTGTTGCTACAAAGCACAAAGTGGAGGTTTTCTTTTGGGAATGTTTTAAAAAAAAATTTTNGATGCTTACCCTCTTGGGACCGGCTCCAGGTGATAAAGCCCTCTGTTCCAAGGAACCACTGGCTGTTGGTGGGTTCTGAGCTGTAGATGCTTGTTGCTACAAAGCACAAAGTGGAGGCTTTCTTTTGGGAATGTTTTTAAAAAAAAAATTTTTTTTTTTTTGCTCTGTTTTTAAAAGACATTCAGTAGCTACAATTCTTGGCCATGTCATAAGGGTAGACAGTAGACAGTTAGGCACTTCCTAAAAGTCTTACCTGCCGTGTTGAAGTCTTTGGCCGCAGGAGAGTAAGGGATGTAGCCGTCGTGTTGCTGCCCACAGCCTGCGTATCTGTTCCTTTCACCCCACTATGGTCCCTTCCTGAGCCCATGCAGCTGATGGGCATGGACAGGACGAATAGCTGTGGTTCTAAAACCTCTCAGAGCCTCGCTTGTTCACTTGCCAATGACAAAGGCATGATTTCTCATTCTACAGGCATTCCTTTCATTATCCTGATATGGAAGATAGGTACTCAAAAGAGATGTTTCTTCACATGAAAGTAAAACCAAACGTGGTTGAATTTATCATTAACACATGGTTCTGAAATGGAGACAAAAGACTTTCAGGTGTTTTTAAAAGTTTGTGTGTCTAATATATAAGGTACTGGATATTTTTGATAATAACAGCCATTCTGTACAAAGTAGACTCTGATTCTATAGAGAGTCCTTTAAGTCTCTGTAGAACGAGCATCTAGAATTCCGATGTATTTAAAAACAAAGATTCTGATATTAACAACAGGACTCTGTTGACTGATTTCACTTTAAATGGAAGACTGATCCTGATATCTGTACCATATGCCTTTGGACCTCATCACACTGTCGTCTCTCCTGTGTGTCAGTGAATGACTCTCAGGTTGACAGTGCTGACAATGACTGCAAAAAATGTGCTATTGAGTTTGGCTGTAATGTCCTAATTTATTTTATTTTATTTTAATTTCACTTTATTTTGGGAATCTTGATAGGGGCATGCATGCCCTGCGGATTCAGGCTCCACAGCAGACCTTGAGCTCCTTTGCAGGTCAGTGGGGTCATCACCGTGGTCACAGTACCACCTGCCTGGACTGCAGGCCATGTAGCTCCACGATCACCTGAACGCCAGACCGTGGCTCTGCAGGCACCCATCCTCACTCCAGACCCCGGCTCTGTGGCCCCTCTGTGGAAGTCGATGCACCAGACACTCATGCCACAGCCACTCTAGTGTCTGTGAGCCATTCCAGTGCACAGAGGGAGTCTCAGCTACAAATTTTCCTAGGAGTTTTGGGGGAGGAAAAGAGATCAGGAGAACCTCAGCATGTGCCACCAACAAGTTCAACAGTCCTTTTGCACAGCTTTGGCAACTAAAGATTTCTGCAGTCTTTACCAGTACTGACCTCAGCTGATAAAACCGCATAAAGACTAATCTACCGTATACACCACGAGCCAGGACCACAGCATCCCATGCAGCCGGGCCCTTGTGTTCACCTCTAGATGGAAGCCTTTTCTCTAGATGGAGAGAGAATGTTTTGGCCTATCTAGTTTGGGATACAGCTAAAGCTAAAATTGTTCATCCATACTTCAGTTGCAGTAATGTAGAGTTCACCACCCTGAGACTGCATACATTAGAATGTTACTTACAAGCACTGTGTTGTTATATCTGATCAGGACCATTCCGCTCTGCGTTGTATGAGCCAAGAGGGTTTTGGCCTTCTTTTGCTACTGCTTGAAGCATTCCTTTTTTGCTTTAGTGAAATATTCTCTTTCAATTTTTGTTCTTAATCCCCTGCCCATCTTTATCAGCTTTTTAAAACCAATTTAGCCTCATCTTTTCTCTACATTCTTACCCAAGTTAATATCATTCATTTTTCACAATTTCATGTCATTCAAATGCAGGTGACTACCAAATTTACATCTTGAAGACATTTCTTTACTCTAAGCTGCAAACTCATATTTCCTATTATATATCTTTCACTTTTTAGATTTAATATCTAAATTTCTACCTAGCATTTAATTTTTACCACTTCATTCAGACTTCCGGTCCTCATAAAGTGATGGTACAATAAACATGTCTTAGTTAAAGCAGAAACCTGGAGGTTATACTTGATTCATTTTGTTTTCCCTTGTCCTCCAATCATTAGTAAATCTTGCCTTTCAGCTCCAACAATAAACTGGTATCTATTCATACTGTTTTCATCTGCACTGACTGAGATACAATTTCATTATTTAATCTTTTGTAATTATGTTTTGTTTTCTTTCTTATTTTGCAGAAAAATGAAAAAAATTATAATCAGGAAAACAGATGATTAAAACCAGTTCAAAACATTTATTTGAACTTAAATTTAAACAGATATCTGGGAGATCATTTCTGTTGATAACCAATTTCACACATCTCCCCTAGCTCAATTAGTTTAATGCCTAGACTCATATGGTAATACAAGGAAACAATCAAAGAGTATTTGCATTTTCACATGTGAATTATTAGTGATAGTTTAGTTGCTAAGTCCTGTTCAACTCTTTGTGACCCCATGGACAGTAGCCGGCCAGGTTCCTCTGTCCATGGGATTTCCCAGGCAAGAATACTAGAGGGGGTTGCTATTTCTTTCTCCAGGGATTCTTCCTGAATCTGGGTCTCCTGCACTACACGCGGGTACTTTACTGACTGAGTCACCAGGGAACTGAGTATTCATGAAGGCCTAATCTTAATTATCAAGATTGGAGTTTAATAGTATAGATGGAAAGGGGTTGAAAATCAGGGTAGTGGCTTGTGTGACTGGTTACATGCATATGATTAAACCATTAGGAATATCATGAAATTAACTGATTTATAAGATCATGTGTGGTTTAAACATTACTCTGGTTTTCAGTTATATTCACTAAGGTTGTATTCTCCAAAAAACAGTAGTCTTATGATGCTAATTTTGTATTTATGCATGTTAACTTTGAAAGACCAATGTTGATTTTTTTCATTGCCTATAATAGATTTTTAATGGAAAAGCATTAGTTTGAATTATGAACCATCTTGTATATATTTTGAAATGCATTGCTTTAAGTGGCTCCTAATAATTCTGTGGAAGTTCATTTCAGATGCTGAAATATATGAGTTGTTATGTTAGAATTAAATGATATTACTGGCAGTTGATAATTTTATTAAATACCAGGAAGCTTTAATACTAAGTATGTGATTAATGTCATAATTTGCTTAATGTGGTGAGCCAATTTGGAGAAATGCAACAAACACAGATGTTAATAAAAGATATGAATTTGAACCCTAGCACTTAACTTACTGTCTGTGTGACTTTGAAAATTTACTTACCCTCTCTGATCATATGTACAGAATTTGGAAAACAATTTTTACATTTTAGCATGGTTATAAGAATCAAAGAAAATTTATGTAAAATGCTTGCTGCTGCTGCTGCAGCTGCTGCTAAGCCACTTCAGTCATGTCTGACTCTGTGTGACCTCATAGATGGCAGCCTACCAGGCTCCCCCGTCCCTGGGATTCTCCAAGCAAGAACACTGGAGTGGGTTGCCATTTCCTTCTCCAATACATGAAAATGAAAAGTGAAAGTGAAGTCACTCAGTCATGTCTGACTCTTGGTGACCCCATGGACTGCAGCCTACCAGGCTCCTCCATCATGACATTTTCCAGGCAAGAGTACTGGAGTGGGCTGCCATTGCCTTCTGGTTTATAGTAATTTACTCCATTCTGAATACTGTTGATTTATTAGTTTAAATGATGCCATATATGTAGTTATGTTACATTGTCAACTACCATCTTGTTAGATGAGCATCCTTGTTGGTTTGTCAATCCTCACTTTCTGTTTTGACATTTGCCTATCCTTAGTGGCTTCATGGCATAGTAGGTGAAGACTGTATTAAATATTTGCGAGAAAGAAAGAAGAGAATTATACAGATAAGCACATTCAGCCCAGTGTAAGAAAGAAGGAGGTAGTTTATGTATATTCTAGAGATTTTCTCTATAAATCTTTCATCAATATACAGGGTTATGTAATCTTGTCTCTGCTTATAAAGATAATACCAAGTCATGGCCTCCAGAGCAAACTTACCCCAAAGTAAACTGACCTCACCCCAATTACAAGTTTTATTAGCCCTTACTGTCAAGATGCTGGCTGGCTGGCTGTGTGTCCTCAGTCATGTCCAACTCTTTGTCACCCGAAAGACATGTCCTGCCAGACTCCTCTGTCCATGCAATTTTCTAGGCAAGTATACTAGAGGTGGTTGCCATTTCCTACTGCAGAAGATCTTCCTGACCCAGGGATCAAATCTGTGTCTCTTACATCTTCTGCATTGGCAGGCAGATTCTTTACCTCNACAAGTTTTATTAGCCCTTACTGTCAAGATGCTGGCTGGCTGGCTGTGTGTCCTCAGTCATGTCCAACTCTTTGTCACCCAAAAGACATGTCCTGCCAGACTCCTCTGTCCATGCAATTTTCTAGGCAAGTATACTGGAGGTGGTTGCCATTTCCTACTGCAGATCTTCCTGACACAGGGATCAAATCTGTGTCTCTTACATCTGCTGCATTGGCAGGCAGATTCTTTACCACTATGCCACCTGGGAAGCCCTCTGGGGGAGGAGGGGAGGAAACTAAGACAAATATATTAGAAAAGCATGCAAATGTTTCAATAAAACATGTTACTCCATTAACAAAGAATAATGAAGTAATGAGAAAAGTGAATACAATTTTGGTTAATTTATGCTCAGTTGGGGTTTCACAAGTGGGGCTAGTGGTAAAGAACCTTCCTGCCAGTGCAGGAGGGAGAGAAAAAAGACACAGCTTCAATACCTGGGTCAGGAAGATATCCTGGAGAAGGAAATGGCAACATACTCTAGTATTCTTGCCTAGGGAATCCCATGGACAGAGGAGCCTGGTGGGCTACAGTCCACAGGGTCTTAAGGAGTCAGAAGTGACTTAGCACACATGCCCAGCTGCTATAAATGGTATATTGCAGATACTTTAGAGAACATCAACAATTCTTGTTATAACAGCTNTAAATATTTGCGAGAAAGAAAGAAGAGAATTATACAGATAAGCACATTCAGCCCAGTGTAAGAAAGAAGGAGGTAGTTTATGTATATTCTAGAGATTTTCTCTATAAATCTTTCATCAATATACAGGGTTATGTAATCTTGTCTCTGCTTATAAAGATAATACCAAGTCATGGCCTCCAGAGCAAACTTACCCCAAAGTAAACTGACCTCACCCCAATTACAAGTTTTATTAGCCCTTACTGTCAAGATGCTGGCTGGCTGGCTGTGTGTCCTCAGTCATGTCCAACTCTTTGTCACCCAAAAGACATGTCCTGCCAGACTCCTCTGTCCATGCAATTTTCTAGGCAAGTATACTGGAGGTGGTTGCCATTTCCTACTGCAGATCTTCCTGACACAGGGATCAAATCTGTGTCTCTTACATCTGCTGCATTGGCAGGCAGATTCTTTACCACTATGCCACCTGGGAAGCCCTCTGGGGGAGGAGGGGAGGAAACTAAGACAAATATATTAGAAAAGCATGCAAATGTTTCAATAAAACATGTCACTCCATTAACAAAGAATAATGAAGTAATGAGAAAAGTGAATACAATTTTGGTTAATTTATGCTCAGTTGGGGTTTCACAGTGGGGCTAGTGGTAAAGAACCTTCCTGCCAGTGCAGGAGGGAGACAAAAAAGACACAGCTTCAATACCTGGGTCAGGAAGATATCCTGGAGAAGGAAATGGCAACACACTCTAGTATTCTCGCCTAGGGAATCCCATGGACAGAAGAGCCTGGTGGGCTATAGTCCACAGGGTCTTAAGGAGTCAGAAGGGACTTAGCACACATGCCCAGCTGCTATAAATGGTATATTGTAGATACTTTAGAGAACATCAACAATTCTTGTTATAACAACTTCAACTATTGTCTGAATCGTCAAGTTATAAAAGTGTATTCACACATAAAATCCACATTGGAGATACACAAAGCAGAATTTGAAATTATTGGTCAGTGCAATGTTCAGAGTAGTTAATTCATAGTACTTCATAGCATTTGAGAATGAAAAATGTTTCACTTCATTACAAAAAAATTCAATTTGATCAATAATATATACAGATTTCTCATTTGCTATTAAGATTTTAAGCATAATAGGAAAATTTTAAAATTGGAAATGGAAGAGGCATTTAAATGTCTTTTTAGTTATCCTCTTGCTAATGTTTCACTTCATTACAAAAAATTCAATTTGATCAATAATATATACAGATTTCTCATTTGCTATTAAGATTTTAAGCATAATGGGAAAATTTTAAAATTGGAAATGGAAGAGGCATTTAAATGTCTTTTTAGTTATTCTCTTGCTCCAGAATTGACTTAAGTCAGTCTACATAGATCATTACTGATTCTAGTCTACAAAATAGAAATGAAAAAATTGTATCTAGTATATTTTAAGGTGTGTAATGCCAAATTTTTTTTGCTCTTCTATGTAACTTCAGCTTGTTGATGAAAAAAAATATAAAAATGTATTTTCCAAGTATTGTGAATTATATTAGTATTGCACTTCATGTAAGGCATGGATGATTTCTTAGAGCTTTTTTTTTTGGTGGTGGGGGGGGATTCATCAAAATACTGTCCAGAGATAATCATTGTTGATGTTTTCATGTATTCTTTCAGAGCTGCTTCTATTCCATAGTTGATTTTCTTACATTTTATAGAATATGTATTGCTATATTCATTACTAAAAGTGGTTTATGGCTAGGTTCTAAACTTCAGTATGCATGCATCAGAATCACATAGTAAGCCTATTGAGAAGAGCATAGCCTACCTAGCCACCTACATGCCCACATACACTCTCTCACTCATCAAAGATTCTGATTTTGCAGAAATGAGCCACAGTCTACGAATATGAATTATAGAAATAAACTATCAGATGGTTCTGAGGTGAGTAGATTGTAAAACTGGAAAACACAGGTCGGTAGAACCTCTGTTACTCTGGGAGGATAATGTATTACACCTGTACTGAATTGTTAAGATGTTTATCTTTCTCAGAATTCTCAAAGAATTTTGATAACAGAATGATCTATTCAATATAATTTTCTGTTGAAATCATCCTTATTTGATGACTTTTGAAGGGAATGAATCATTTACTAAATGTTCAAGTTCTTTAGGTTCTTTCAGTTCAGTTCAGTAACTCAGTTCTGTCCGATTCTTTGCAACCCCATGAAACACAGCATGCTGGGCCTCCCTATCCATCACCAACTCACGGAGTCCACCCAAACCCATGTCCATTGTGTTGGTGATGCCATCCAATCATCTCATCTTCTGTCGTCCCCTTCTCCTCTTACCCTCTATCTTTCTCAGCATCAGAGTCTTTTCAAATGAGTCAGCTCTCCATATTACATGGCCAAAGTATTGGATTTTCAGCTTCAGCATCAGTCCTTCCGATGAACACCCAAGACTGATCTCCTTTAGGATGAAATTGTTGGATCTCTTTGCAGTCCAAAGGACTCTCAAGAATCCTCTCCAAAACCGCAGTTCAAAAGCATCAATTCTTCTGTGCTCAGCTTTATTTATAGTCCAACTCTCACATTCATACATGACTACTGGAAAAACCATAGCCTTGACTAGACAGACTTTTGTTGACAAAGTAATGTCTCTGCTTTTCATCATGCTATCTAGGTTGGTCATAACTTTTCTTCCAAGGAGTAAGTGTCTTTTAATTTCATGGCTTCAGTCACCGTCTGCAGTGATTTTTGGAGCCCCCCAAAATAAAGTCTGACACTGTTTTCACTGTTTCCCCATCTATTTCCTATGAAATGACACTGAAGAGCAATGAGTTAAGACAGTAACTTTATCATGTAGTGACTAAAGAAACTTCAAAATTCTCATGATTAATATATATTGTACTTTCAAAAAACAAGATGGGTTATTTCTCTGAAATACTTTTATAAATAAAGATTGTCAGTTCTATGAAGCTTGATTTCATTTGATTTAAACTGCCTGTGAAAGATGCAGAACCTGATATGTCTCAGATCACAAGATTTTGACTACCAGTTCGATGTATTCTGTCTCTTTACTGTCAACATTTCTGAGTGTTTCTGTAGTAAACATACTTCTTTTTAAAATGATATTGTATTTAGACTTTTTTTTTTTACCATTGTAGAATAAAGTACTTAATGAATACACATGTGTTTTTCTTAGCTCTATTTTTATTATTCTCTTACTTCTGGTCTGCTGAACTAAAATAATTTTGTTAAATCTTTTTTTATGACATATTAGAATCAATATATTCAGATTCTTTCCCTTGAAAGATATATCTGTATCTATATCTATACATATATATTCTGGAAGTGTTTAAAAGACTCAGTGTTTCTACCTTTCATTCAAACACATGAAGAGCCTTAACATACTTTAAGAAAGTTAGAGAGTTAAGTCGCTCAGTCGTGTCCGACTCTTTGCAACCCCATGGACTGTAGCCCACCAGGCTCCTCCGTCCATGGGATTCTCCAGGCAAGAATACTGGAGTGGGTTGCCATTACTCATTCAATATTTTTCAATCTTTTTCTTTTAAAAAATGTAAAAATAAACTAAACATACTTTAATATTCAGTAATCTATTTTATTTATAAGATAGTTTGTCAATTTTCTAGACTTTCTATTCTTTCCTGAAATCTGTATCTTCCCTATATTTGAAATTTTCCTCTGTGACTATACATTTTTATAAATCATGTGAGATTTGTTGCATTAATATTTTTCTAGTGTTGAGTAGATTAGCTTAAGATAATAGAGTAGAAGGATGTATGTGCATGCTTCCTTGAGAAAGCACCAGAATTACAATTAGCTACTGGGTAATAATTGACGGAAAAACACTGGAATGCACCAAAAATGATACTCTTCAACTAAAGCAAAGGAGAAACCACAGTGAAATTGTAGGCAGGGTACAACTATTATAGAATCAAATCCCATGCCTGCCACATGGGTGCCCACAGACTTGGAAAATAATTGTACGACAGAATTATCCCACTGGAGTGAAGGTTGTGAGCCCTGTGCTGGGCTTCTCAGCCTGGAAGTTCAGCAATGGGAGGAGGAGTCCTCAGAGAATCTGTCTCTGAAGCCCAGCAAGATTTGATTGCAGGATTTTACAAGTATGGAGAAACAAAAATTCCACTTTTAGAGGGCACACACATATTCTTGTGTATATTAAGACCCAGAGGGGGGAGAAAAAAACACCCACCTCATAAGAGACTGACTCATGCATACACACACACAGGAAGGAAAGAAAATGACCTAAACACAGCACGAAAGAAGGTCATCAAATGCAAGAGGAAAAACAAAATGAAAGACCTACAAAAACAAATCCAAATCAATTAAGAAAATGCCAATAGAATCATGCATATCAATAATTACCTTAAGTGTAGATGGAATAAATGATACAGCTGAAAGGTGAACTGACTGAATTGTCACCAAAAAAAGACCAATATATAAGCTGCCTATAAGAGATCTACTTCAGACCTAGGGACACATATAGACTGAAATGAAGGGATGGAAGAAGGTATTTCATGAAAATGAAAATCAAAATAAAGCTGGAGTACCAGTACTCATATCAGACAAATTAGAATTTAAAATAAAGACTGCTTTAAGAGACAAAGACACTACATGGTGATCAAGGGATCAATCCAAGAAGAAGATATAACAATTGCTACATCCAAAATACTAGAGTTTCAGCTTCAGCATTTGTCCTTTCAATGAGTATTCAGGGTTGATTTCCCTTAAGATTGACTGGTTTGATCTCCTTGGTGCCCAAGGGACTCTCAGGAGTCTTCTCCAATTCCACAGTTAGAAGGCATCAA
>SJYW01007377.1:91404-106862 GCA_006410735.1 Raphicerus campestris
AAGTCTGACACTGTTTTCACTGTTTCCCCATCTATTTCCTATGAAATGACACTGAAGAGCAATGAGTTAAGACAGTAACTTTATCATGTAGTGACTAAAGAAACTTCAAAATTCTCATGATTAATATATATTGTACTTTCAAAAAACAAGATGGGTTATTTCTCTGAAATACTTTTATAAATAAAGATTGTCAGTTCTATGAAGCTTGATTTCATTTGATTTAAACTGCCTGTGAAAGCTGCAGAACCTGATATGTCTCAGATCACAAGATTTTGACTACCAGTTCGATGTATTCTGTCTCTTTACTGTCAACATTTCTGAGTGTTTCTGTAGTAAACATACTTCTTTTTAAAATGATATTGTATTTAGACTTTTTTTTTTTTTACCATTGTAGAATAAAGTACTTAATGAATACACATGTGTTTTTCTTAGCTCTATTTTTATTATTCTCTTACTTCTGGTCTGCTGAACTAAAATAATTTTGTTAAATCTTTTTTTATGACATATTAGAATCAATATATTCAGATTCTTTCCCTTGAAAGATATATCTGTATCTATATCTATACATATATATTCTGGAAGTGTTTAAAAGACTCAGTGTTTCTACCTTTCATTCAAACACATGAAGAGCCTTAACATACTTTAAGAAAGTTAGAGAGTTAAGTCGCTCAGTCGTGTCCGACTCTTTGCAACCCCATGGACTGTAGCCCACCAGGCTCCTCCGTCCATGGGATTCTCCAGGCAAGAATACTGGAGTGGGTTGCCATTACTCATTCAATATTTTTCAATCTTTTTCTTTTAAAAAATGTAAAAATAAACTAAACATACTTTAATATTCAGTAATCTATTTTATTTATAAGATAGTTTGTCAATTTTCTAGACTTTCTATTCTTTCCTGAAATCTGTATCTTCCCTATATTTGAAATTTTCCTCTGTGACTATACATTTTTATAAATCATGTGAGATTTGTTGCATTAATATTTTTCTAGTGTTGAGTAGATTAGCTTAAGATAATAGAGTAGAAGGATGTATGTGCATGCTTCCTTGAGAAAGCACCAGAATTACAATTAGCTACTGGGTAATAATTGACGGAAAAACACTGGAATGCACCAAAAATGATACTCTTCAACTAAAGCAAAGGAGAAACCACAGTGAAATTGTAGGAAGGGTACAACTATTATAGAATCAAATCCCATGCCTGCCACATGGGTGCCCACAGACTTGGAAAATAATTGTACGACAGAATTATCCCACTGGAGTGAAGGTTGTGAGCCCTGTGCTGGGCTTCTCAGCCTGGAAGTTCAGCAATGGGAGGAGGAGTCCTCAGAGAATCTGTCTCTGAAGCCCAGCAAGATTTGATTGCAGGATTTTACAAGTATGGAGAAACAAAAATTCCACTTTTAGAGGGCACACACATATTCTTGTGTATATTAAGACCCAGAGGGGGGAGAAAAAAACACCCACCTCATAAGAGACTGACTCATGCATACACACACACAGGAAGGAAAGAAAATGACCTAAACACAGCACGAAAGAAGGTCATCAAATGCAAGAGGAAAAACAAAATGAAAGACCTACAAAAACAAATCCAAATCAATTAAGAAAATGCCAATAGAATTATGCATATCAATAATTACCTTAAGTGTAGATGGAATAAATGATACAGCTGAAAGGTGAACTGACTGAATTGTCACCAAAAAAAGACCAATATATAAGCTGCCTATAAGAGATCTACTTCAGACCTAGGGACACATATAGACTGAAATGAAGGGATGGAAGAAGGTATTTCATGAAAATGAAAATCAAAATAAAGCTGGAGTACCAGTACTCATATCAGACAAATTAGAATTTAAAATAAAGACTGCTTTAAGAGACAAAGACACTACATGGTGATCAAGGGATCAATCCAAGAAGAAGATATAACAATTGCTACATCCAAAATACTAGAGTTTCAGCTTCAGCATTTGTCCTTTCAATGAGTATTCAGGGTTGATTTCCCTTAAGATTGACTGGTTTGATCTCCTTGGTGCCCAAGGGACTCTCAGGAGTCTTCTCCAATTCCACAGTTAGAAGGCATCAATTCCTGGGCATATACTCAGAGGAAAACATGGTTTGAAAGCATTCATGCACCCCATTGTTTATTGCACCACTGTCTACAATAGCCAAGACACAGAGGCAATCTAAATGTTCATTAACAGAGAAATGGCTAAAAAAGATGTGCCACATACAGACAATGGAATATTACCTGGCCATTAAAAAACAATGAAATAATGCCATTTGCAGCAACATAGATAGACCTAAAGATCGTCATACCATTTCAAGTAAGTCAGAGAAATAGAAATATTGTATGATATCACTTATAAGCAGAATCTAATAGTAAATGATACAGAAAGACTCATAGACTTAGATAAGGAACTTATGATTACTTGGGGAAAGGCTGGGGGAAAGAGACAGTTAGGGATTTTAGGATTGACATGTACACACTGCTACAATTAAGGCTGATAACCAATCAGAACCTATTATATAGAACAGGAAGACTGCTTAATATTATGCAACAACCTAAATGTGAAGATAACTAGGAAAAGAATAAGTATATTCTTTATGTATATATACATATATACACATACATATATGAATCACTTTGATGTACACTTGAAACAATCACAACATTGTTAGTCAACTATAGTTCTGAATTAAAGTAAAAATTTTAAATATATATATATTTTTTCATGGCATTTGCTGAAGCTATCAGGAAGTCTTTTGTATTAACTTTGGAATTTTAGTTGCCTGACAGTTGAGCGACAGGGTGTCAGCTATACCAATACAGTAGGAACTTCAGTTTGCAGCAAGAGTAAAGAATTCAGGCCCAAGATGATCACTTGTTTTTTCCAATGTTGAATTTGATTGTGATGAGGAGTTTGATAGTGGAAAAGATAAGCAGATAATTTGTTAACTTAAATTGGTGAATTCTGTCAGAAGGAATCGGCACTCCAGTATCCATCAGGTTGGGAGTCAGGGAAAAGACTGGCAAGAGCCAGGCAGAGCTCCATTTCTCAGAAGGCCCTTAGGAACCAAGGAAGCTGTACCATCTGTTATCAGAAACAGAGATCCATATCAAAGCCCTTTGGTCAAATTGAGAGCATACACCAAAGCTGCTATTCAAAGTAATGGCACACTTCTGATCAAATTTCTAAAAGCGTTCAAAAAAGATAACTGCTAGAAGCCCAGATGAAAAGACAGACTAAAGGCAAACCTTGGCTTTACAGTTTTGTCAAAGATCATTTCTATTTTAAATGTTCATTTTGTGGAGCACTAAGGTATTCATTTGTGGTGCAAAAACTTTGTAACTGCAAGAAAATCTGTCAGATTTAATCTGAGCTTTCTAAGCTGTTCATGTTCATTGAATAGACTGTGCTTGAATTTGTAGCTTTCTCCTAAATATGTAGACAAAATGTAAACAATTTGTTTCTGAAGGAAAGGCCACAGCCTAAGGAAATTTTATTACAAATTGAATGGTTCTATATTCACACACACACACATACACACACACAGAAATGTAAAGATGTTTAAGCATGCACTATATGACTAGCATGTTATAAAGCATTTTACCATGTGGTTTTATTTAATTTTCAACCCTTGATCTATGAGAAGGTATAAACATCTTTAGATGGAAAATGAGGAAATCAAGCCTGAAAGTGATTGCATAATTTTCCCAAGGGCACATATCTCATATCTGAGCAACTCTGAAACTCTTGTTATTTTTCTTCAGTCAGGATGTCCTCTGTAATCATAACACGTTGGCATATCTGGGCCTTAAGAAGTTAAGTCCTGCATTTGAATAATTTTATGGATCTTAAACATGAAAACAATTGTATGAGTTGTGATTAGCTTTAATGTTGCAGTCTTACTTTAGATAATGTAGTATACACAATATAGAAAAGTTACTACCCACTCCATATCAAGCATCATTTATCATCATGTAGTTTTACACAGAAGGGTGAAGATAATATTCTTTTAGCTCCAATTAAACAAACCATTCTTGTCAATATGTTTTTTATATAAATTCAAATTAAATCGACACATTGGTAGTTAAATGTCAAGATGTTAATGTTAATTATTATGTTATATGTTTAATCACTTTTTGAAGCAATTAGGGCAAACTAAGTAGATCCAGAAGTTCCTACTCAAAATTTTGATCAAAATTGTATGTGACTTCATAGCTGAGGGTATTTATGGCTACTCCTGCAACTAAGGGCTTCCCTGGTGGCTTAGACAGTAAAGTGTCTGCCTGCAGTGAAAAAGAACTGGGTTTGATTACTGGGTTGAGAAGATCCCCTGAAGAAGGAAATGGCAACCCACTCCAGTACTCTTGCCTGGAAAATTCCATGGATGGAGAAACCTGGTAAGCTATAGTCCATGGGATGACAAAGAGTTGGACATGACTGAGCAACTTTACTGGTTCGCTGGTTCCCACAACTAAATAGAGAGAATATACTATATTCTAAGATACTTGGCTATGACATTGCTTCCAGATTTTAAAGCATAGTTTAAAAATGTGATTTAGTATTAAAAGACATTACTTTGTTTTAGTATTCTTTTAAACTTCAAAGACACAAGCTCTCTTCAAAACAGCACAAGATTTAGGTTTTAAGAATTCTTTTTAATCTTCCCTTTAGTTCTGCTAATCAATAGTTGTAAACACAGCATACTGCAGGAAAATCGGCAATAACAACATGAGAATTAATAATCCTGATAGTCTCTGAAGGATTTGGGTCTATTTCTCCAGCTAAATATAAAATCAGTGAAATGTGGAGTCCAATGGAAGAACACAGTCTTTTTCAATTCACTGACATTTTTTTTTTTTAATTGGAGGGTAATTTTTTGTTGCCTTCTGCCGTACATCAACATGAATGTTCCATCAGTTCAGTTCGGTCACTCAGTCGTGTCCAACTCTTTGCAGCCTCATGAATTGCAGCACGCTAGGCCTCCCTGTCCATCACCAACTCCCGGAGTTCACTCAGACTCATGTGCATCAAGTCTGTGATACCATCTAACCATCTCATCCTCTGTCGTTTCGTTCTCCTCCAGTCCCTAATCCCTCGCAGCATCAGAGTCTTTTCTAATGAGTTAACTCTTCGCATCAGGTGGCCAGAGTATAGGAGTTTCAGCTTTAGCATCAGTCCTTCCAAAGAACAGCTAGGACTGATCTCCTTTAGGATGGACTGGTCAGATTTCCTTTCAGTCCAAGGGACTAAGAGTCTTCTCCAACACCACAGGTCAAAAGCATCAATTATTCAGTGCTCAGCTTTCTTCACAGTTCAACTCTCATATCCATACATGAACTACTGGAAAAACCATAGCCTAACTAGACGGACCTTTGTTGGCAAAGTAATGTTTCTGCTTCTCAATGTGCTATTTAGGTTGGTCATGACTTCCCTTCCAAGGAGCAAGCATCTTTTAATTTCATGGCTGCAATCACCATCTGCAGTGCTTTTGGAGCCCTCCAAAATAAAGTCTGACACTGTTTCCAGATCTATTTCCCATGAAGTGATGGGACCAGATGCCATGATCTTCTTTTTCTGAATGTTCAGCTTTAAGACAACTTTTTCACTCTCCTCTTTCACTTTCATCAAGAGGCTTCTTAGTTCCTCTTCACTTTTTGTCATAAGGGCGATGTCATCTGCATATCTGAGGTTATTGATATTTCTCCCGGCAATCTTGATTCCAGCTTGTGCTTCTTCCAGCCCAGCGTTTCTCATGATGTACTCTGCATAGAAGTTAAATAAGCAGGGTGACCCTGTACAGCCTTGATGTACTCCTTTTCCTATTTGGAATCAGTCTGTTGTTCCATGTCCAGTTCTAACTGTTGCTTCCTGACCTACACAGAGGTTTCTCAAGAGGCAGATCAGGTAATCTGCTATTCTCAACTCTTGAAGAATTTTCCATAGTTTATTGTGATGCACACAGTCAAAGGTTTTGGCATAGTCAATAAAGGAGAAATAGATGATTTTCGGGAACTCTCTTGCTTTTTTAATGATCCAGCAGATGTTGGCAATATGATCTCTAGTTCCTCTGCCCTTTCTAAAATCAGCTTGAACATCTGGAAGTTCATGGTTCACATATTGCTGAAGCCGAAGGTATACATATATCTTAAAGGAAATCAATCCTGAATATTTATCAGAAGGACTAATGCTGAGGTAGAATTCCAATTCTTCAGCCACCTGATGCAAAGAGCTTGACTCATTAGAAAAGACCCTGATGCTGGGAAAGATTGAAGACAGGAGGAGAGGGGGACGACAGAGGATGAGGTGGTTGGATAGCATCATTGACTCAATGTGCATGAGTTTGAGCAAGCTCTGGGAGATACTGAAGGATAGGGACGTCTGGCATGCTACAGCCCATGGAATCACAAAGAGTCGGTCTCAACTGAACAACTGAACAACAATACATATATCCGCTCCTTCTTGAACCTCCCTCACACCTCCCACCCCATCTTCACCCCTCTAGGTTGTCAGAGAGCACAGATTTGAGCTCCTGTGTCAAAACTGCAAATTCTTACTACCTATTTTACATATGGTAATATATATGCTTCAGTGCTACTCTCAATTCATCCTGCCCTCTCCTTCCCCTGCTGTGTGCACAAGACTGTTTTCTATGTCTGGATCTCTACTGCTACCCTATAAATAGGTTCATTAGTACTATTTTTCTAGATTCCATGTATATGCAGTAATATATGATATTTGTTTTTCTCTTTTTGACTTACTTCACTTTATTTAATAGTCTTTGGTTCATCCACCTCACTAGATCAGTTCACTTACATTTTTAAATGCCCTGCTTGCAGTATTCTCTCCAAAAATCATAGTATTTGGTTTCAATTTCCTTATTTTTTTCTCAACATTTTAGTAATTTTTTATCATTAAAATTACCTTATTTTTGATTGTGAAAAAAATGTGTTAGGATGCTGAAGCATAAAGATATGATGGAATGCATATCCATTCACAATTTGTTTCAGTCATTCAATAATAAAATTATATACTGAGCACTATAAATTAATGGCATTTCATGTGTGTGGAAGAAAGGTTGCAAAGATTAGTGAGATCTTATCAATGTCTTTAAACAAATTTTATTATTTTCATTTTGTCATAAATAAATCATTATATTTAAATCATTATAAGATCCCATTAACTGACAAATGGATGCCTCTTGTAGAATATTAAAATGTAAAAATCTAAATATCTTGAAATTTATAAAACATGGTAAGCTTCTGAGTCTGAAACCAAAATGTACTTAGTATTTTGGTATCCTCATTTCACTTAATATCAAACTATAATATTTTTTAAAGACAACTAATTAGTCTCTGAAAATACAATTTCAATGACTTCATATTTATTTATTATATAAGTATGTCATGGGTTACTAATAGACTCTATAGTCATTGTTCTTGTTTTTTTTCAACATACGGATTACTACTTTCTTGAACATCATGCACACTACTGAATCTTTGTTAGGGTAATTTTTTGTGTGTGTTAATCTGATCAATAATTCTACTACTATCATAACATATAATACTCTTAGCTGACACATATATTTTTAACCTGAATCATTTTTTGTTTGCATAAATTATTTTTATAATTTTTTTCTTTAGGAAGTGCATTTAGATAAGACATTTTCTAAATCTGCCATGTCTGAAAAATATTTCATCTACAGAGTGGCTAGGTCATGTTTCTTTTTCCTCTGTAAATGTTACTCAATTGTCTTCTGATATTTTAATGTCACTGGGCTTTCTGAAGACAGCTTGATTTTTTTCATTTCCTTCCCCCAGTGAACATTTATTGAGCATTCAGAGGGTGCTTGGTGCTGGCAAATTGTAAACAAAGTGGCAGGGTTATTACCCCTATAGACATTTTGTCACATAGTGAGTGAAAGTGAAAGTCATTCAGTCATGTCTGACTCTTTGTAACCCCATGGACTATGGAATTCTCCAGGCCAGAATAGTGGAGTGGCTAGCCTTTCCCTTCTCCAGGGGATCTTCCCAACCCAGGGATAGAACCCAGGTCTCCAGAGTCTACCTTTTATAGGCAGCTTAATTTTTTCTCACCTACATATTTGAAGAAATATTATTTTCTCATCTTTTCATCCTTAAAGCTTATGTTAAATTCTATGCTGACAAGAAGATTCCATCTAATCTTCCAAATCTGATGGATTTCTAATGACTTGAGGTGTGTTGAAGAATCATTGGATTGAATTTGTTGGGAAAAGAATTCCATGGTCAGTCACTATAATATGTCTAGTGGCTGCTGAGTATTTTATGGTGCAAGTTAAGCAAAGTCCATTTCAACTTGCAATGTCTTGTTTCAAATCAGCATTCCTATTGTTTCTTTTATTAATTTTTTTTTTCATCTGTTTTTCATTTAAAAATAGAGATTTTTATACAAAACATATTTTTGTTATCTACATACCTTATATTTTACCTTTTCTTATTTTTATCTCTATTTCTTCCTTTGGGTTTTGGGAAGTATTTCAGAATTCTCTTCTATATTTAATGATCTTCTTTCTCTTTGTAGTCACTCACAATAATGNAAACATATTTTTGTTATCTACATACCTTATATTTTACCTTTTCTTATTTTTATCTCTATTTCTTCCTTTGGGTTTTGGGAAGTATTTCAGAATTCTCTTCTATATTTAATGATCTTCTTTCTCTTTGTAGTCACTCACAATAATGAGTTATACTCTGTGTGTGTGTGTGTGTGTGTGTGTGTGTTTAATGAATTACATTGTTGTGTATCAGTCAATGTTGGCAGGAAATGTATGGCATTCTCAAATCTGGTGTGTTTTAGGAAAAATTTTTAAAAGAGGCACATGTTTGATCTGGGTATAAGGAAATAATACAGAAAAGTGGATTAGTCAAAGCTATAGTTTTTCCAGTAGTCATGTATGACTGTGAGAGTTGGGCCATAAAGATGACTGAGCACCGAGGGACTTTCAAACTGTGGTGCTGGAGAAGACTCTAGTGAGCCCCTTGGAAAGCAAAGTAATCAAACCAGGCAATCCTAAAGGAAATCAGCACTGAATATTCATTGGAAGGATTGATGCTGAAGCTGAGGCTCCAGTACTCTGACCACCTGATGCAAAGAGCCAATTCACTGAGAAAAACCTTGATGCTCGGAAAGACAGTGCAGGAGAAGAATGTGGTGACAGAGGATAAGATGATTGGATGGCATCATAAACTCAATAGACATAAGCTTGGGAAAACTCCAGGAGATAGTGAGGACAGGGAAACCTAACATGCTGCATTCCATGGGGTCACAAAAAGTTGGACTTGATTGAGCAACTGAACAACAACTGACACTAGTAATAGCAATGTGCTATTTCCCTACCTCTCGTGAAGTGAAGCAGCAGTTATGAAAACCTGGAACCAGAGACAATCATGTGGAGTGAGCCACCTGGTATTAGCTAACGGTTAAGAGCAGCAGAAAGCACATGGCAATGTCACAGAGAGTAAATCAAAGAATAATCAACATTAAGGTGTTTTTGAATAAAAATGTAGTCCTTTCTCTTTGCTGAGAAAAAAAAAATTAAAGATCAATAGTGTGTAACAACTTTATATCAGCACATAATGAAAACATGATATGGCAGAATTGAGAGCAGAGTAATCATATTAATAAATTAATAAATTAAAATGATTTTAACTCAATAAGAAAGATTTGTATGATTAGAACAAACATATCAAAACCCAATTCTTTATATATAAAATGCATCTAAAAATATGATGACCCAGAATGGATAAAGTAGGGAAATGAATGGGAAACTATACCAGGAAAAAGATAAAGCAAGACAAATGCTCCTGATATAAAGCAAGATTTTAAGTGCAAAAAATCATCAAGTAGTACAAAGAATGCAAAACTGACAGATTTAGCAAATGAAAATACTGAAATCTCAGTTAAGTTTTAATTTTAGATAAATAGTGAATATTTTAATATACTGATATTTCATGCAACATTTTAAAACAACTTAAAATTTATGCATTATTTGTATAAAATCTAAGGGTAATAGGAATTTATGTATTTTTCCAAAAACCCTACTCATTTCCCAGTAAATGTTTACCTAAACAAGTATAAATTATGGAATATAATCATACATTTCTTTATGTTTGTCTTTTACTATCCTTTAAATTTGCTATTTTCCCAACAGGGCTTACTCCACACCAATAGTTTCTAACTCCCCCAGCACTGTAGTTGACAAAAAGGAAAAGGTAAGACTTCACAGACTTGAATGATATTTTACTGGTTATGAGCAACATCTCTCTTAAAATGCATGGGGTCACAAAGACACAGACATGACTGAGTGACTAAACAGAAGAAGTTCAATTCAGATAGTATGATATGGAACAAGACAGAAATATAGATCAATGGGACAAAATAAAAAGCCAAAGATAAATCCATGCACCTATGGACACCTTATGTTTCACAAAGGAGGCAAAAATATACAAGGGAGAAAAGACAATCTCTTTAACAAGTGGTGCTGGGAAAACTGACCAACCATGTGTAAAAGAATAAAACTAGAACACTTGCTAACACCATACACAAAAATCAACTCAAAATGGGTTAAAGATCTAAATGTAAGACCAGAAACTATAAAACTCCTAGAGGAAAACATCAGCAGAACACTCTGACATAAATCAGAGCAAGATTCTTTTTGACACACTTCCTAGAATAATGGAAATGAAAACAAAAATTAACAAATGGTACCTAATTAAACTTAAAAGTTTTGCACAAAAGAAAGAAACTATAAGCAAAATGAAAAGGCTGCCTTACAGAATGGGAGAAAATAGTAGCAAATGAATCAACTGACAAAGAATTAATCTCCAAACTATACAAGCAGCTCAATACCAGAAAGACAAATAGCCCAATCAAAAAGTGGGTAAAAAACCTAAACAGACATTTCTCCAAAAAAGAGATACAGATGGCTAATGAACACATGAAAAATGCTCAGCATCACTCATCATTCAGTTCAGTCGCTCAGTCATGTCCGACTCTTTGCGACCTCATGAATCACAGCACGCCAAGCCTCCCTGTCCATCGCCAGCTCTAAGAGTTTACTCAAACTCATGTCCATTGAGTCGGTAATGCCATACAACTATCTCATCCTCTGCCATAGCCTTCTCCTCCTGCCCCCAATCCCTCGCAGCATCAGAATCTTTTCCAATGAGTCAACTCTTCGCATGAGGTAGCCAAAGTATCGAAGTTTCAGCTTCAGCATCAGTCCTTCCAATGAACACCGAGAACTGATCTCCTTTAGGATGGACTAGTTGGATCTCCTTGCAGTCCAAGGGACTCTCAAAAATCTTCTCCAACACCACAGTTCAAAAACATCAATTATTCAGCATGCAGCTTTCTTCACAATCCAACTCTCACATCCATACATGACCATTGGAAAAACCATAGCCTTGACTAGATGGACGTTTTTTGACAAAGTAATGTCTCTGCTTTTCAGTATGCTTTCTAGATTTGTCATAACTTTCCTTCCAAGGAGTAAGAGTCTTTTAATTTCATGGCTGCAGTCACTGTCTGCAGTGATTTTGGAGCCAAAAATAAAAAATAAAGTCTGACACTGTTTCTCCTGTTTCCCCATATATTTCCCAGGTGATGGGACCAGGTGCCATGATCTTCGTTTTCTGAATGTTCAGCTTTAAGACTTTTTCACTCTCCTCTTTCACTTTCATCAAGAGGCTTTTCAGTTCCTCTTCACTTTCTGCCATAAGGGTGGTGTCTTCTGCATATCTGAGGTTATTGATATTTCTCCTGGCAATCTTGATTCCAGCTTGGGCTTCTTCCAGCCTAGCGTTTCTCATGATGTACTCTTCATATAAGTTAAATAAGCAGGGTGACAATATGCAGCCTTGACGTACTCCTTTTCCTATTTGGAACCAGTCTGTTGTTCCGTGTCCAGTTCTAACTGTTGCTTCCTGACCTGCAGATATATGCAAATCAAAATCTCTATGAGGTACCAACTCATGCTGGTCAGAATGGATGCCATTAAAAAGTCTGCAAACAATAGAGGCTGGAGCAAATGTGGAGGAAAGGGAACCCTCTTACAGTGTTGGTGGAAATGCAACTGGTACAGCCATTATGCAGAACAATGTGGCGATTATTTAAAAAACTGGAAATAGAACTGCCATGAGACCTAGCAATACCACTGCCTGGCATACACACCTTAGTTCAGTTTAGTCATTCAGTTGTGTCTGGCTCTTTGCGACCGCGTGGACTGTAGCACTCCAGGCTTTGCTGTCCATCACCAACACCCGGAGTTTACTCAAACTCATGTCCGTTGAGTCAGTGATGCCATCCAACAATCTCATCCTCTGTTGTCTCCTCTCCTCCCACCTTCAGTCTTTCCCAGCATCAGGGTATTTTCAAATGAGTTGGTTCTTCCCATCTGGTGGCCAAAGTATTGGAGTTTGGGCTTAGCATCAGTCTTTCTAATGAATATTCAAGACTGATTTCCTTTAGGAAGTATGGGCTGGATCTGCTTGCACTCTAAGGGACTCTCAAGAGTCTTCTCCAACACCACAGTTCAAAAGTATCACTTCTTCAGCATTCAGTTTTCTTTATAGACCAACTCTCACATCCATACATTATTACTGGATACACACCTAGGAAACCATAATTGAAAGAGTCCCATGTACCCCAGTGTTCATTGCAGCATGGTTTATAATAGGACATGGAAGCAACCTAGATGCCCTTCTGTAGATGAATGGATAAGGAAGCTGTGTTACATATACACAATGTAATATTACTCAGCTATAAAAAGGAATGCATTTGGGTTAGTTCTAATGAGGTGGATGAAACTGAAGCTTATTATACAGCGTGAAGTAAGTCAGAAAGAGAAACACTAATACTGTATATTAATGCATATATATGGAATTTAGAAAGATGGGAGCAATGATCCTATATGCAAGGCAGCAATAGAGACACAGATATAAAGAACAGACTTTTGGACTCTGTGGGAAAAGGTGAGGGTGGAAAGATTTCAGAGAATACCATTGAAATATGTATATTATCATATGCGAAATAGATGACCAGTACAAGTTCAATGCATGAAGCAGGCCACTCAAAGATGATGCACTGGGGCAAGACAGAGGCAAGGGGTGGGGAGGGAGGTCGGTGGGTGGGGTGTTCAGGATGGGAGAAAACATGTACACCAGTGGCTGATTCATTTCAATGTATGGCAAAAAACCATCACAATATTGTAAAGTAATTATCCTCCAATTAAGATAAATAAATTAATTAAAACAAAAAGTACCAAACATTAATGGAAAGAAACTACTTTTTTTTGGAAGGTCATGCAAATTCTTACTTTCTCAGAACCTTAATAAAAATCATGTGCGTTTAAAAAACTGTTTTTCAATTCAATTACTAGGGTAAATGTCCCTTTAGCCCAATAACCTTCATTTTGCTATTTGTTCTCTTTATGTAGTATGGCTTTTTTTCGCCTCTATTCCTCCTTTTGTATTATATAGGTATAGTTTTTTTTCTAGCATACTATTTTAATTCCTTTGTGTTTTTGTTTGTTTGTTTTTGAGTTGTGTCCTTAGTGCTTTCCCTGGGAGTTACAGTTAGCATATTAACTGACAATTTAGTTCAGATAAAAATCATCCTAATTTCAATAACACACACAATCTTTGCTCCTCTATAATCTCACACCTTCCCTTCTCCTTTATGTTATATTTATCATACAAGGTACATCTTTATACACTGTGAGTCCATCCCACACTTTATAATAATTGCTTTCTGTTATTGTTATTTAAATTAGGTAGAAAAAAGTGTTACAAATGAAAAGTGCATCTGTACAGTATTTTTAAATTGTTTTACAATATTAGTTTCTGTTGTATAATAAGGTGAATCTTCCAAATGTGTACATATATTCCTCCCTGTGTAGACTCTCTTCCCATCCCCTCATCCCACTCCTCTAGTTAATCTCACCAGTGCTCTTTACTTGTTGCATTTCAGCCTGAAGGACCCCCCCTTCATATTTTTGTAAGGGTACTTTGCTAGAAACAAATAGTCTTGGTTTTTGTTTATCTTGGGAATATCTTAGTTTGTCCTTCATTTTTGAAGGATAGTTTTGCTTGATAGAATAATTTGTTGATAGCCTGTGTTTTTTAGTACTTTGTATATGTCATCCCACTGTGTTCTAGCATTCATGGTTTAAGACAATCAAGCATTATTAGTCAATTATTGAACCTCCTTTGTATGCAGTGAGTCAGTTTTCTTTTGCTATTTTCAAGATTTTTTGCCTTTTGGTCTTTTGACCATAAGTGTCTTAATGTGGATCTTTTTGAGATGTCAAATTAATGTTATAATGGTTTGGGGTCACAACTGGTTCAAATATTATTCCTGTTCTTTTCTCTGTCTCTTGTCATTCTGTAACTCCTAAAATGTGTATCTCAGTTTGCTAGATGGAGTCCCACAGGCCTCTTGTCAGTCAGTCAGTTAAGTCATTCAGTCATGTCCAGTTTTTTGTGACCCCATGGACTGCAGCACACCAGGCCTCCCTATCCTCTGCTACTGCTAAGCCACTTCAGTCGTGTCCAACTCTGTGGGAACCCATAGATGGCAGTCCACCAGGCTGCCCCGTCCCTGGGATTCTCCAGGCAAGAACACCGAAGTGGGTTGCCATTTCCTTCTCCAATACATGAAAGAGAAAAGTGAAAGTAAAGTCGCTCAGTCGTGTCCGACTCTTCGTGACCCCATGGACTGCAGCCTACCAGGCTCCTCCATCCATGGATTTTCCAGGCAAGAGTACTGGAGTGGGGTGCCATTGCCTTCTCCTCTAAGGCCTTACTAATTTTTTCTTCATCATTTGTTTTATTTCTCAAGCTGAATAATTGCAATTNAAAAAAAAAAAAAGATTTTGACAGTTTTTGCTTGTGTTAATGCTGCTTTCATGGATTTTAGAAGGCCCTTACCCTATTATTTCAGGAGTATTTTCTAAAGCAATTTTGCAAGCTTATAATAGCTTGTGTGTGAAACTTATCCATGCATTTAAATGGGTATATGATATTTGATTCACATTTTTCTCTCCCTGATTATCAAAAATATTTATTTTCTCCTGGCATTGTGTTATAATCAGTTAAAATATGACGACCATCTTATTTTCTTTGTCCTTTAAATGACTTAACTATTTTGCTATTTTGTCCATTTTTTGTTGTTGTTTATTTTTTTTTCAAGGATTCATTTCAGAGGAAAGATTCTGGCATTATTTTCCCTAAGAGATACTATCCTTTCAAATGTAATTTTCAGATTTTTTTAAAAATTTTTAAAATTTTGGTAATATTTTTCTGAATGCATGTTGTAGTATTTGTTCTATTTCATTCATTTCACTTCCTTCTTTGGTAATGCATATACATGCTCAATTTACTTTAATTTTCTTCTTTATCTACCTTCTTCTTCTTC
>SJYW01007377.1:108622-132879 GCA_006410735.1 Raphicerus campestris
TATCTACCTTCTTCTTCTTCTTTTTTTTTTTTTTGGTATTTAAGTTGTCTTTCTTTTTATCCTAAAGCATTCACTCTTATGTTTCTTTTACTTTACTGTTTATTTCTGAAATGAATTTTTATTTGTCTTTCTTGAATTCTTTCACTTTATGAGTTTTCCTAATTTTATGATTATTCATGCTTTGGATCACTTTTAACTTATTTTGAAATACTAGGCTAGAGGTTTCCCTGGTGGCTCAGTGGTAAAGAATGCCTGCCAAGGCAAGAGACATACCTTCAATCCCTGGTCCAAGAAGACCCCACATGCTCTGGATCTGTTAAGCCTGTGTGTTACAACTGCTGAGCCTGCACTCTAGTGCCCATATGTCATGCCTACTGATTCCCACATGTCCTAGAGCCTGTGCTGTGCAACAAGAGAAGCCACCACAATGAGAAACCCATGCATGGCAACTAGAGAGATTAACTCCTGCTAGATGCAACTAGAGAAAAACCCACACACCAAAAAGGATCCAGTAGAGTGAAAAAAAAAAAAAAAGGAAGGTGGACCGGGAAGGATGTTAGGCTAGAATTTATATTTATATATATTTTATATGCATATATTTTTGTGTGATCTCACTGTCTATAGGGATAATATCCTATCCCTTATTCTTTCTTTAGTGTAATAGCAATGTTGCTTATGAAACTGCGCAGCTCAAATTGGGACTTGAACCTGCATATCAGGCCTCAAATTTTGCCAAAACTCATGATATTCCAAATGAGATCATAGCCCTATTTCAGCACTTAATGAAGCTCAGTTTCTTGATGTCTTATCACAGAAAAAAATTAGTGAGAGACAAAGTGATAGGTAAGAAGTGGATTTATTTAAACAGAAATACCATCCAGAGAGTGTGGGCCAACTCAGAAGGAGACAACAGCCTCAAAATATGGTATGGTTAGCTCCTTTTGGCTGGGTAATTTCATAGGCTAATGTGCATGCTAAGTTGCTTTAGTCATGTCTGACTTTTCGTTACCTCATGGACTGTAACCTGGCAGACTCCTCTGTCCATGGGATTCTCCAGTCAAGAAAACTGGAGTGGGTTGCCATTCCCTACTTCAGGATATCTTCCCAACCAAGGGATTAAACCTGCATCTCATATGTCTCCTGTATTGGAAGCAGGTTCTTTACCACTAGTGTCACCTGGGAAGACTGTAGGCTAATGAGTGGAGGATTATTCCAACTATTGTGGGGGATGGGTGAGAGATTTCCAGAATTTGGGCCATTGCTCAGTTTTTGGTATTTGATAGTTGACTTGGAAATGTCTTGGTGCCTGTGGGTGTGTCATTTATTTAGCATGCTAATGTGTTATAATGAACATATACTTAGACTCAAAGTCTAGTGGAAGTCAACTTGTCCACCATCTTGGATTTATCTTGTTCTAATCAGTTTATGTTATGTCCTAGAGTCATTCTTCCAAAGATTGTGTCTTGCCCCTTCCCTTCCTTCCTGTTGTATTTCCCCTTCAGGGATTTTACTCCCATATTCTTATGGGAATCAGAGAGGCAATGGTCCATTCTCTGTAACTGCTTCAAGACAGAGTTGGAGCATTAACCCTGCCTGTCAGGAAATAAAATCTCTGGATGCCTGATCTAGGGGCAGTAGGGCAGAACAGCTCCTTATTTTAAATCAGTTTGGGCTGGAATCCCCCCATAGTCATCATCTTGATGTGGAACTGTTGTAACTATTTCCTTCCTATAAATCTTCTTGATAATGAAGCACTTCTTGTAACAACATTAGAGCACAAAAATAACTACCTATAAACGACAAAAGACTTAAAAGTCATGGTTAAACATCTAATTACTTTGCAGTTGATAAAGAAACTTGGTTGCAATAACAATTATGAATGATTAACATACCAAATAATCCTAATTAAATAATTTATCTTTGAGATACCTCAAGGGTCTTCTAAAATAGCTGCAAATTAGCCAGAAATCAAAAGCACTTTTAAAATTTGGAATTTTGTCAAAAATGTTTAAAATTGTCAAATAGTCATAGGTCACAGTGAGAAAATATTTATTCCTTAACCAAAGTTACAAAAGTTCTGAAAAGCAAGTAGAAATCACGTATATGCAGAGGAATTCACACAATCTGTTGTCAAAAGCCACATTTCAAGAATTTTTGAAGGGAGAAAGCAAACTCATTCTTCTCCTAGTTCACTCCCAACAAAATACATTTACCCAACTAAATTTAATGCAATCATAGAAAATCTTGATCATGTAAAACTTTTTTCAGTATTTCATTTCTCACACTGTTTTTTTTTACTGAAAATATATATCTTGTTTCCTTAAAAAAATTTTCCCCCCATATTGAGTGATTTTTCTTGCTGACAAATTTGAAATAGATATAATAAGGTCTAGTAAACCTAGCTAAAACAGATGTATTATAATTAACTTGATGATTCTAAAGACATATCTATATTAATCAGACCAACAAGCTTAAGCCACCATCAATACCAAATATAAGTTTAGTACTGAATGTTTTCCAGATGACATGAACCTGAAATTAATTCTGGCTAGGTTATTTTCTGAGTGTTTATATATGCACTTAATTTCCTTTAAGGAAATTATATAGAGCTCTTTTATGAATTTATTTTTGGCAATATGATACATCTACATCATACATATAGATACATAGAAACACAGAAACACAGGGGTGTCAGTTCCCACTCTAAAATTTCAGCCCTAAGTCCCAGATAGCAATGTAAAACCCATAAGTTTACAAAAGAAGCTGGATTAAAATTGGGTTTCCAGAGGATGGAACAAATCAAGCTTACTTGTCCAGATGGCTAAGTCTTTTCACTAAATGTTTACAGAAGACACTTAGGATTTGTATTTATTATTGATAAGTCAACTTCTAAAGTATTTTACCCTCTTTCAAAATTTGCATTTTTAGAAGATGGCAAAGATAAGGATTCCTGAAAGGACCAGATATGACATTTGCATTTCAAAGGTACAGGTGAGTTCCTCCTAGGATGACTTTGTTTCCCCTTTGTTTAATACTTAGAAGCCTCTTAAAATAAATGGCTTTCCTGGTGACTCAGATAGTAGAGAATCTGCCTACAATGTGGGAGACACAGATTCCTTTCCTGAGTAGGGAAGATACCCTGGAGAAAGGAATGGCAGCCCACTCCAGTATTTTTGCCTGGAGAATTCCATGGACAGAGGAGCCTGGCAGGCTACAGTCCATGGGATTGCAAAGAGTCAGACATGACTGAGCAAATAATACTTTCATTAAGATAAATAGGGATGTTTGGGAAGTAAAAAAAGACTTTGTGAACTTTAGATGATTTTTATAGCCTTATCTTCTTTAAAGGCTACATTTGTAAAACAAAGACAGTTTTGTTTTTGTTTTTCAAAGAATTGGGTAGCTACCTAAATGATATTGAAAAACTGACATATCCACTTACCTATACTGAAATGTTTTACTTTTCTTCATTTAGGGGTGATGACCTCATCCCACAATTCCCATCAGGCTCCAAATATTAACTATGTTTAGTTTAGTCAGACCAATAGCCTCCCATTTAGGTAATCTATTTACACTTTTGGAAATCTCTAAGTTTAAGAAATCTGAACCTTATAGACACTCTATAACCCCTTTCACTTAATAGTCATTGATTGGATATCTTTGGCCAAGTCTAGGACCTTGATATTCCACATTCCGGGGTCTACTAATGCTTCCATCTTAATTTCAGATTTTATTTGTTCTTTTCTTTTGCCCCTTAAGAAACAGTGACCCCTAATCCAGTTACTAAATCTCTTGCTATTAAAAGGATGAAACAATCAGGAGCAAAGTAAAAGGAATTAAAAAAAAAACAAAAAACTCAAAACAGCTGGTCATTGATCTTGCATAAAACAGGTTCCAGAAAAGTGTACCCCTGCCTCTTTCTTGACACCTCCATTACACTTATGTATACATTAAATCAGCTTTCTAAGATGAGAGATAATAAGATATTTTCTAGCTCTTCTGCTCTAGTGACCCTTCTCTAGTATCTGTGATGAGTTTGGAAATATTACCTTACAGTTTCTGTGATCTCCTGGCTCTGTGTCCCTTCTCTCTTTTCTGTTTTCTGTATTGTCTGCATTTTAAAATTTATTTTCTACCAGCTTTCACTATTCTCTTTCATTTCTATAACTTCAATAATTTCTCTCCAATGGAAGAGAGATCCTTGTGGTCAGTTCTGAGAGATCATTAGGGTTCAGGTATTATAATTTCAGTTTGGATTACTTACATAAACACAAATGTTAAAGTATGTAAGATACCACCCAATGTTAAATGTTCTTCTCAAATCATCTCTCTGTGCTTCCCATAAAGTCTGGTAACTCTGAAGGTTATAAACCTCTGAGATCTCTCAGATGTCCCATTGATCCTCTAGACTATAAAGGACTTGTGAATGTCAGTGCTTTGCTTCCACTCACACACTTTGGGGTTGAGGGAAAACTTCCTAGGACAGACCCTTATCCCCACTTCCTCTCCTTTAATGTCTCTCGGAAGTACCTAGGTAAAAGTATCTGATGTATATTCCTTATTTTAAAGATGTGAAAAATCCCACCAAATGAAAGAAGTCAACTGTTTGATGACCCTAGACTTATTGGAGCCTAAAGAGTGATAATGTTGCCCACTGTGACATCATCTTATTACTTCATCATCAACCAATCAGACAATTGTGCAAGAGCTGGTCACATACCCTACAATCCCTCTCCTTCACCTTGGCATTAAAAGTGCCTCCCAGAAGCTTATCAGGGAGTTCAGACTTTTTGAGCATTAACATTTTCCTGGACTGCTAGCTTGGGCTGTGGTTGTTGTTCAGTCACTAAGCCATATCTGATTCTTTGTGACCCCATTAACTGAGCACATCAGGCTTCCCTGTTCTTCACTATCTCTTTGAGTTTGCTCAAACTTAATGCCCATTGAGTGGCTGATGCCATCCAAACATCTCATGTTCTGCTGCCCACTTCTTCTTTTGCCCTCAGTCTTTCCCAGCATCAGGGTCTTTTCCAATGAGTCAGTTCTTCATGTCAGGTGGCCAAAATTTTGGAGCTTCAGCATCAGTCCCTGCAATAAATATTCAGGGTTGATTTCCTTTAGGACTGACTGGTTTGATCCTCTTGTAGTCCAAGGGACTCTCAAGGGTCTTCTCCAGCAAAACAAATGGAAAACATCAGTTCTTTGGCCTTGAGCCTTTTGTATGAGCCAGTTTTCACAACAGTTTTCACTGCTGTTTTCACTTGAGGCCTTGGAATAAATGCTATTAGTTCCCTTCACCACAACCTGATGTCAGTAGATTGATTTTATTGAGCACGGGTGAGAAGACCAAGTTTGGTTTGTTTAAAAAAAAAAACAAAAAAACCTCACTTTTTTTTTTTTTTTTTTTAAGATAAATATTCCAAAAGGAAATTATGCCCTCTGATTAGTTTATTCCTCGCATGAGAAGAAAGCGGAACTTTGAGTATCTCATAATGTCTACAAATGTGAGCATTTTCCCTCAGTCTTGCAAGATTTGCCAAGAATAGCCAGGTGACAAAAGAGAAAGAAATAGAGACACTCTGAGAAGTCAGAGCACTGGAGGCTGGGGCAGGAGCAGAACTTTTACAAGATGGGAGCAAAACCAGTTTGCAAGAATGGAGAGAAAGAGCAGCCCATNCCCCCATTCATAGGCTTCACCTCTCAATTGTGCCTACGACTCCAGAAATTGTGCCTGTGTTGTCTAGCTTTCAGCACTATAAAGATGGAGAGTATGATGCTAATACCTTTTTTCTCTTTTAAGACTTTTCATTTATGCATATAAGGCTTAGAATTTTCGTTTTTGTTTTAAAATAAAATTTCACCTGCCTATGTCTACGTTTACCTAGTCTCTTTTAATTCACAGTATTGAAGCTGAATCCAGCCTCTGTACCCTGACACCACATTAAATCTGAGAGACAGAGTTTTTGGTGAAGTAGGAAAGAATAGCTTTATTACTTTACCAAGCAAAGGGAGACACAGTGAGATACTACCTTCAAAACTGTGTGTCCCAACCTGGAGAAGATAATGAGAAGTTTTACAGTAATGGTTCTAAAAGTGCAGGATCAACTCATGGACATTCTCCTGATGGTTGGTGGTAAAGTAAGTAAGAGTCTGTATCATCAGCCTTCAAGTTCCAAAGAGTCTGGGGTGTATGTGCTTGTGGGCAGCATGTCACCATTAAATGTTAACTCCTCCCACTTGGAAGGGACGTCAGTATCTGCTAAACAACTTATTGTTGTATATATCTATGAGGATGAGGATGGCAAGGAATGGCAAGATGGCTGAGTAGAAGGACATGTGCTCATCTTCTGTGAAAACACTAAAATCTCAAATAGCAAGAGAACAATACCAAAAGAAGTTTACCTATGTTGCAAAAGTTCTAGGCCCCACATCAGATTTCCCAACCTGGGGATCTGACTTTGAAGGCCAATAGGATTTGATTGCAGAACATCCAAAGGACTCGGGAAACAGAGACTCCTGGATGGCACAGATAAAACCTTATTCATACAAGGAGCCAGAGGAAAGAAGCCTTGAACCCACTGGAGATTTGCCTATGTCTGAGGGTCTTCTGCCAAGGCATGTGTCTGCAGTGGCCTGGTGCAGGGACAAGGACACTGGAAGCAGCAATCCTAGGAGGTGCATGTTGGCAAAAATCCTCTGGGAGGGTCACCTTTAGCCCCATCAAAAAGCCTCTAGACCCCAGGTCTGGATCACTTCAGGACAAACAACTAATAGGAAGGGAGCACAGCCCCACGCATCAGCAGAGTATTGGATTAAAGATTTACTGAGAACAGCCCCACCTAAAGGTAAGACCCAGTCTTCCCCACAGCTAGTCGCTCCCATCAGAAAGCTTGCAAAAGCCTCTAATCATCTTCCATCAGAGGGCAGACAGAGAATCAAAAACTACAATCCCACAGCCTATAGAACAAAAACAAACATAGAAAGTTAACCAAAATGATCACATGGATCCCAATCTGATTGTAGCAAAGGGCCCTCCATAATTCAATGAAGCTATGAACTATGCTGTGCAAGACCACTCAAGATAGACAGGCCATGGTGAAGAATTCTGGTAAAATGTGGTCCACTGCAGAAGGGAATGGCAAACCACTCTAGTATTCTTGCCTTGAGAACACCATGGACAGTATGAAAAGGCAAAAAGATATCACATGGGAAAATGATCCCTCCAAGACAGTAGGCATCCAATATGCTACAAGGGAAGAGTGGAGAAATAGTCTCAGAAAAAAATAAAGGGACTAGGCAAAAGCAGAATTGATGCTAAACTGTGGTTGCATGTAATGGGTAACGTCTGATATTGTAAAGAACAATATTGCATAGGAACCTGGAATGTTAATTCCATAAACCAAGGTAAATGTGACATGGTTAAATAGAAGATGGCAAGAGTGAAGATCAACATTTTAGAAATTAGTGAGCTAAAATGGGAAAGAATGGATGACATTCTTTTAGATGACCATTATGTCTACTACTATGGACAAGAATCCCTAGAAGAAATTGAATAGCCCTTATTTTAAAAAGTCTGAAATTGAGTACTTGGGTGAAATCTCAAAAAATGAAATCTCAAAAATGACAAAAATATTCTTGGCTCTATTCCAAGCCAAACCACTCAACATCACAGTAATCCAAGTCTATATCCCATTCACTGATGCTGAAGAATCTAAAGTTACAAGTTCTATGAAGACATACAAGACCTTCTAGAACTGACACCAAAAAAAAAAAAAAAAAAAAAAGATGCTCTGTTCATCATAGGGGGCTGAAATGCAAAAATAGAAAGTCAAGAAATAAATGGAGTAACAGGCAAGTTTGACTCTGAAGTACCAAAAAAAAAAAAAGCAGGGTAATGGCTAACAGAATTTTGCCAAGAGAATCCACTGGTCATAGCAAACACATTCTTCCAACAACACAAGAGACAAATCTGGTGATGGACGTCACCAGATGATTAATACCAAAATCAAATTGATTATATTCTTTGTAACTGAAGATGGAGAAGCTCTATCTAGTCAGTAAAAACAAGAACTAGAGCTGACTGTGTCTCAGACCATGAGCTCTTTATTGAAAAATTCATTCTTTAATTGAAAAAAAATGAGGGAAAACCAACTAGACCATTCAGGTATGACCTAAATCAAATCCCTCATGATTACACAGTGGAAGTGATTAATTGATTCAAGGAATTAGCTCTCCTAGACAGAGTGCCTGAAGAACTATGGATGGAGGCACCTAACACTGTATAGGAGGCAGTGACCAAAACCATCCCAAAGAAACAGAAATAGAAAAAGGCAAGGTGATTGTCTGAGGAGGCTTTACCAATAGCTGAGAAAGGAAGAGAAGTGAAAGGCAAGGGAGAAAGGTAAAGATATATCTAACTGAATGCAGAGTTCTGGAGAATAGCAAGGAGAAAATAAGAAAGCCTCCTTAAGTGAACAATGCAAAAAAATAGAGGAAAAACAATAGAATGGGAAAACCTAGAGATATTTTCAAGAAATTTGGAGATACCCAGGAAATATGTCATGCAAAGATGGGCACAAAAAAAAAAAAAAAGACAAAAATGGCAAGCCCCTAACAGANATAGAGGAAAAACAATAGAATGGGAAAACCTAGAGATATTTTCAAGAAATTTGGAGATACCCAGGAAATATGTCATGCAAAGATGGGCACAAAAAAAAAAAAAAAGACAAAAATGGCAAGCCCCTAACAGAAGCAGAAGAGGTTAAGAAGAAGCAGCAAGAATACACAGGACTATACCAAAGAAAGGTCTTAATGACTAGGATAATCACAATGCTGGGCTCACTCACCTAGGGCCAGACAGCCTGCACTGTGAAGTCAAGTGGGCCTTAGGAAACCTTGCTATGAAAAAAACTAGTGGAAGTAATGGAATTTCAGCTAAGCCATTTCAAATACTAAAATATGATGCTGATAAAGTGCTGCACTCAGCCAGCATCTCTTTCATCATAGAAAAAGCAAAGGAATTTCAGAAAAGATCTACTTTGCTTCACTATCTATACTTAAAACTTTGACTGTGTGGATCACAACAAACTGTCAAAAATTCTTAGAGATGGAATACCATATCACTTGATCTGCCTCCTAAGAAACCTGCATGCAGGTCAAGAAGCAACAATTAGAACCAGACATGAAATAATTCAGTTCAGTTCAGTTCAGTTCATTCACTCAGTCATGTCCAACTCTTTGCGACCCCAATAGACTGTAGCATGCCAGGCTTCCCTGTCCACCACCAACACCCAGAGTTTGATCAAACTTAAGTCCAATGAGTTGGTGATGCCATCCAAACATCTCATCCTCTGTTATCCCCATCTCCACCTGCCTTCAATCCTTCCCAGCATCAGTGTCTTTTCCAACGAGTCAGCTCTTTGCATCAGGTGGCCAAAGACTTGAGCTTCAGCTTCAACATCAGTCCTTCCAANTTGTCTTTTCCTGTCCATTTTAGTTCACTGATTCCTAAAATATCAATGTTCACTCTAGCCATCTCCTGTTTGACCACTTTCATTTTACCTTGTTTCAGGGACCTAACACTCCAGGTTCCTATGCAGTATTGCTTTTTGCAGCATCAGTCCTTGCTTCTATCAACAGTGACATCCATAGCTGGGTGTTGTTTTTCTTTTGTCTCCATCTCTTCATTCTTTTGGGAGTTATTTTTCCACTTTTCTACAGTAGCATATTAGGTACCTACCAACCTGGGAGTTCATCTTTCAGTGTCTTATCTTTTTGCCTTTCATACTGTTCATGTGGTTCTCAAGGCAAGAAGACTGAAGTAGCTTGTCATTAATGCCCTTCTTCAGTGGACCATATTTTGTCAGAACTCTACACCATGACCTGTCCATCTTGGTTGGCCCTACATGGCATGGCTCATAATTTCACTGAGTTAGACGAGGCTGAAACATGAAGCAATGGATTGGTTAAAATTTGGGAAAGGAGTATGCAGGGCTGTATGTTTTCACCCTGCTTGTTTAACTTATATACAAATCTGCTGTGGTTGTTGTTCAGGCAGTAAGTTTTGTCCCATATTTTTGACTCTATGGACTGCAGCATTCCAGGCTTCCTTGTCTATCAACAACTACTGGAGCTTGCTCAAACTCCTGTCCATTGAGTTGCCAGCTATCCAACCATCTCTTTTTCTCCCTTCTCCTCCTTCCCACAATTTCTTCTAGCAACAGGGTCTTTTCCAATGAGTCAGTTCTTCCCATCAGGTGGCCAAGGTTTTGGAGCTTCAGCTTCAGCATCAGTCTTTCTTGTGAATATTCAGGGTTGGTTTCTGTTAGGACTGGCTCCTTTGATCTCCTTGCTATCCAAGGGACTCTCAAGAATTTTCTCCAACACCACAGTTCAAAAGCACCCATTCTTCAGTACTCTGAGAGTACATTGGAGTACTGATATACTCTGATGAAATGCCAGACTGTATGAATCACAAGCTGAAATCAAGATTGCAACAGTCTTTGATATGCAGGTGATACCACTCTAATTGTACAAAGTAAATAAGAACTAAAGAGCCTCTTGATGAAAGTGAAAGAAGAGAGTGAAAAACCTGGCTTAAATCTTAACATTCAAAAAAGCAGCATCATGGCAACTGTTCCCATCACTTCATGACAAATAGAAGGGGAAATTTTGAAACAGTGACAAATTTTATTTTCCTAGGCTCCAAAATCACTGTAGACAGGCTTCAAAATCACTGTAGATAGTGACTGCAACCATGAATTAAACCATGCTTGCTTCTTGGAATAAAAGTTATAACAATCCTAGACAGCATATTATAAAGCAGAGAATTCACTTTGCTGACAAAGGTCCACATCGTCAAAGCAACAGTTTTTCTGGTAGTCATGAATGGATATAAGAGTCAGGCCATAAAGAAGTCCGAGCACCAAAGATTTGATACTTTTGAGCTGTGTTGCTGGAGAAGGCTCTTGAAAGTCCCTTCTAGAGCAAGGAGATCAAACTCATCAGTCCTTTAAGAAGTCAATCCTGACTATTCACTAGAAAGGCTGATGCTGAATTTCCAAAACTTTGGCCACTTGATGTGAAGAATCAACTCATTGGAAAAGTCCCTTATGCTGGGAAAGATTGAGGGCAGGAGTTGAAAAGGGCACCAGAGGATTAGATGGTTCATGGCATCAGTGACTCAATGGGCATGAGTCTGAGTAAACTCTAGGAGATAGTGAAAGACAGGGACACCTGGCATGCTGCAGTCTGTGGGGTAGCAAAGTGTTTGGTGAGGAATCAGGACCTTACCCTAAAGCTTCAGTTTTGTTCCTCTTGGCTGTTTCTCCGTTGTCTCACCTCTCCCTTGTGGATGCGGATGTGACAACTTCTTGAATAAGTCCTTTGGAACTCAGGGAAGGTCATGGAGCTGAATGAGAATTATTTCTAGTAATTAAAGAAATGGGGGACACAGAAATGTTCTGTGCACATGAGCCTCACAGAGTCTCACTTATTATCAGTACCTATTATTCATTGAAATGCATCTCTTCCTAACTTCTCAAGAAAACATATATATATACGAGCAAGATATATNTTTTCCTGTCCATTTTAGTTCACTGATTCCTAAAATATCAATGTTCACTCTAGCCATCTCCTGTTTGACCACTTCCATTTTACCTTGTTTCATGGACCTAACACTCCAGGTTCCTATGCAGTATTGCTTTTTGCAGCATCAGTCCTTGCTTCTATCAACAGTGACATCCACAGCTGGGTGTTGTTTTTG
Organism: Raphicerus campestris; assembly: GCA_006410735.1. Lineage (NCBI taxonomy): Eukaryota > Metazoa > Chordata > Mammalia > Artiodactyla > Bovidae > Raphicerus > Raphicerus campestris. Next base: position 120,387 of record SJYW01007377.1, read on the forward strand.
TTTTTTCTCCATCTCTTCATTCTTTTGGGAGTTATTTTTCCACTTTTCTACAGTAGCATATTAGGTACCTACCAACCTGGGAATTCATCTTTCAGTGTCTTATCTTTTTGCCTTTCATACTGTTCATGGGGTTCTCAAGGCAAGAAGACTGAAGTAGCTTGTCATTAATGCCCTTCTTCAGTGGACCATATTTTGCCAGAACTCTACACCATGACCTGTCCATCTTGGTTGGCCCTACATGGCATGGCTCATAATTTCACTGAGTTAGACGAGGCTGAAACATGAAGCAATGGATTGGTTAAAATTTGGGAAAGGAGTATGCAGGGCTGTATGTTTTCACCCTGCTTGTTTAACTTATATACAAATCTGCTGTGGTTGTTGTTCAGGCAGTAAGTTTTGTCCCATATTTTTGACTCTATGGACTGCAGCATTCCAGGCTTCCTTGTCTATCAACAACTACTGGAGCTTGCTCAAACTCCTGTCCATTGAGTTGCCAGCTATCCAACCATCTCTTTTTCTCCCTTCTCCTCCTTCCCACAATTTCTTCTAGCAACAGGGTCTTTTCCAATGAGTCAGTTCTTCCCATCAGGTGGCCAAGGTTTTGGAGCTTCAGCTTCAGCATCAGTCTTTCTTGTGAATATTCAGGGTTGGTTTCTGTTAGGACTGGCTCCTTTGATCTCCTTGCTATCCAAGGGACTCTCAAGAATTTTCTCCAACACCATAGTTCAAAAGCACCCATTCTTCAGTACTCTGAGAGTACATTGGAGTACTGATATACTCTGATGAAATGCCAGACTGTATGAATCACAAGCTGAAATCAAGATTGCAACAGTCTTTGATATGCAGGTGATACCACTCTAATTGTACAAAGTAAATAAGAACTAAAGAGCCTCTTGATGAAAGTGAAAGAAGAGAGTGAAAAACCTGGCTTAAATCTTAACATTCAAAAAAGCAGCATCATGGCAACTGTTCCCATCACTTCATGACAAATAGAAGGGGAAATTTTGAAACAGTGACAAATTTTATTTTCCTAGGCTCCAAAATCACTGTAGACAGGCTTCAAAATCACTGTAGATAGTGACTGCAACCATGAATTAAACCATGCTTGCTTCTTGGAATAAAAGTTATAACAATCCTAGACAGCATATTATAAAGCAGAGAATTCACTTTGCTGACAAAGGTCCACATCGTCAAAGCAACAGTTTTTCTGGTAGTCATGAATGGATATAAGAGTAAGGCCATAAAGAAGTCCGAGCACCAAAGATTTGATACTTTTGAGCTGTGTTGCTGGAGAAGGCTCTTGAAAGTCCCTTCTAGAGCAAGGAGATCAAACTCATCAGTCCTTTAAGAAGTCAATCCTGACTATTCACTAGAAAGGCTGATGCTGAATTTCCAAAACTTTGGCCACTTGATGTGAAGAATCAACTCATTGGAAAAGTCCCTTATGCTGGGAAAGATTGAGGGCAGGAGTTGAAAAGGGCACCAGAGGATTAGATGGTTCATGGCATCAGTGACTCAATGGGCATGAGTTTGAGTAAACTCTAGGAGATAGTGAAAGACAGGGACACCTGGCATGCTGCAGTCTGTGGGGTAGCAAAGTGTTTGGTGAGGAATCAGGACCTTACCCTAAAGCTTCAGTTTTGTTCCTCTTGGCTGTTTCTCCGTTGTCTCACCTCTCCCTTGTGGATGCGGATGTGACAACTTCTTGAATAAGTCCTTTGGAACTCAGGGAAGGTCATGGAGCTGAATGAGAATTATTTCTAGTAATTAAAGAAATGGGGGACACAGAAATGTTCTGTGCACATGAGCCTCACAGAGTCTCACTTATTATCAGTACCTATTATTCATTGAAATGCATCTCTTCCTAACTTCTCAAGAAAACATATATATATACGAGCAAGATATATTAGGACAGAAAAGAGAAGAACAATACGTGACAGAGCTGTATTAGCTTTCAAATCTGTGTAGACATAAACCACAGTATGTAAGGATGGCAATGAAAAATGTAAATCAGAATATCTTAGAATATTTTTGTTTTATCTCCATGGGTTTTACGATGTTTGTGTTCATTCTTTTCTTTATTGCGTCACTTTCAGTCTGCTCTCTTCTCTAATTCTGCAGCATCTGGCTCTGTCTTCTACTTTCTTATCTCTTTCTTTGTCTCTGAATGTGAGAACATTTTCTTGATTTGCTTTTTCAGTGTGTTATTTACTTGTCTTTTTTTTTTTTTTCAGCAATCAATGTGCTATTTTTCCTCAGCCATTTTACTTTTTACTGAAACAATCTTTTTTATCTGATATTGTTCATAGATGGGTCTTTTGAATCTAATTACATGTTTATCTTCTTTTTAAGTTTTGGGTTTTTGTTTTTGTTTTTGTTTTTCAATTTTACTGCTATAGAATTCATGTTTAGCTGTTTGCTGCTCAAAAGTGAATATTTGAGAAATTAGTGTTGGTGGGAAAGGAGAGATTACTTTATTCAGGAGGCTGACAACCTGAGAAGAAGATAGACTTGTGTCCAAGAAGCAACTCTAAGATTCTACTCTATCATAATGTGTTTTAAGGGAGTATCATTCTAAGAGAAGATCAGAGTGTTCATTATCTTCCATTGTGTGTAGACTTTCTGCTGACTGGTTAGAGGTAAGGCCACAGGATAGTGTCCTAGGAATACTGTGCTCAGCATAAATTTACCATTTTCCACAGGGTTGCCTACTTTATTTCCTGCTGAAGAACTCAAAGATACTGTTAAGTATATTCCCTGAGCAGGAACCAAGTCTCTGTCCAATTCTACACTATTTTTTCCTGAATTCTCCTTCTTTATGTCTGCATTCCTTCCCTCCCCTGACTAGCAATTGTTCGAATCTGTACTTTTGATCTCAGGGACAGTAAAGAAGGGTGAAAAAGAAAAAGTGAAAAGTAAAAGCAGCTTCAGTTCAGTTTAGTTCACTTCAGTCACTCAGTCATATCTGACTCCTTACGACCCCATGAACTGCAGCACGCCAGGCCTCCTTGTCCATCACCAACTCCCAGAATTCACTCAGACTCACGTCCATCGAGTCAGTGATGTCATCCAGCCATCTCATCCTCTGCCATAGCCTTCTCCTGCCCCCAATCCCTCCCAGCATCAGAGTCTTTTCCAATGAGTCAACTCTTTGCATGAGGTGGCCAAAGTACTGGAGTTTCAGCTTTAGCATCATTCCTTCCAAAGAAATCCCAGGGCTGATCTCCTTCAGAATGGACTGGTTGGATCTCCTTGCAGTCCAAGGGACTCTCAAGAGTCTTCTCCAACACCACAGTTCAAAAGCATCAATTCTTCGGTGCTCAGCTTTCTTCACAGCCGAACTCTCACATCCATACATGACCACTGGAAAAACTATAGCCTTGACTAGATGAACCTTTGTTAGCAAAGTAATGTCTCTGCTTTTCAACATGCTATCTAGTTTAGTCATAACCTTCCTTCCAAGGAGTAAGCGTCTTTTAATTTCATGTCTGCAATCACTCTCTGCAGTGATTTTGGAGTCCATGTCCTAGTCTTTCCAAACCTATGGAATTTTCCAGGCCAAAATACTAGAATGGGTAGCCTTTTCCTTCTCCAGGGGATCTACCCAAGCCAGGGATCGAATCCAGGTCTCCTCCCAGGTAAACTATTACAGATGAATAATTTACCACAAGGGAAGCCCAAGAATACTGGAGTGGGTAACCTATCCCTTCTCCAGCAGATCTTCCTGACTCAGGAATTGAATTGGGGTCTCCTGAATTGCAGATAGATACTTTACAAACTGAAGTGTCAAGGAGGGTGAATTAAGCCTATTTCCTATTAACAAGAAATTGGAAACGTGGAAAGGATTCATACGCAGGAGGGCCCCATAGGGTCCTGCTCAGCGTCATTAACATGTGTGTCCTTCAAATGGAACAACTGACTTTGAATACTATTTTCCTTGTGTTTAATTACTAAAGTTAACAAATTCCTCTTGTTCCTATTCTGGTGGTGTTTAACTGTTCAGTCATGTCTGACTCTGCGACCCCAAGGACTACAGCAAGCCAGGTTTCCCTGTCCTTCACCAACTCCCAGAACTCACTCAAACTCATGTCTGTTGAATCAGTGATGCTCCAACCATCTCATCCTCTGTCATCTCCTCCTCCTTCTGCCTGCAATATTCAGATGATATATTTGCAAAAGATGCTATTATGTAACTAAGATGGATCAGATATTTTCATAATTATCTGTTTACATTATTAAAATCTGTACAAAGAAAGTTGGAATTTTTTTCATTTTGCTAATTTAGAAAGTTCATGGTTTTGAAAGTATTATAAAGCAAGTTACAATCTGATGAGGCTACAGGGTAAAAAGTTTTATTGTCAAAGGAAATGATTTTTCTTGTCTATTTTTATCCTTTTTCTGTTTATTTGGCAATGATTAATTGAGATATATCATACCTCTCCTAAGTGTCATAGCTATGCTCATTTGGAGTCTTTTGAACTCTTTGGCTTAACATCCTGAGTCAGGGTAAGCTTGCATGCCTGCAGCATCCAGCAATTGCTTCATGATCTGCACTCCTAGCCAAGAGTGTGTATTACAGTTGAAAGCTTTTGGTCCCCTGAGCTGGACAAACTAGGCTGTGTAACTTAATAGAACTCTGGTGTTTTTCTGTGTGTGTTTTTTAGGAAAATTGCTTTACAATATTATGTAGATTTTTGCCATACCACAACATAAATAAGCCACTAAGTATACACATATCCCCTCCATATTGAGCCCTGCCTCCCATCCCACTGCTCTAGGTCAACACAGAGTCCTGAGCTGGACTCCCTGTGTTATAGAGCAATTTCACTCTCTCTTGCTATCTATTCTTCATGTGGTCTTGTGTTTATGTCAATGCTGTTCTCTCAATTCATCTCACTCTCTCCATCCCCCATCGTGTCCACAGATTCATTCTCTGCGTCTGGGTCTCTATCTTATCCTGCAAATTGGTTCATCAGTACCATTTTCCTAGATTCCACATATATGTGTCAATATAAGTAACTTATATAGGAAGACTTTCTGATAGGTGAATGGATGTATTACTAATGTTTAAGTAACAATAAAATTTAACCAAAGCCTGATCCTCCTCTCTGTCTGGCATATTGTCCAGTAAGGTAATACATCCCTCTTTACGCACGCAATTCTTGAATGAAACTGAGCACTGCAGCCAGAGTTTGGAGTGCTGCCATCTAGTGAATTTCCTGAAATGTGTAAATGTTTAGACTTATTAGGGACTGAAAGTATAAGTGCTAGTCACTCAGTTGTGTATGACTCTGCTACCGCATGGACTGTAGCCCACTAGGCTCCTCTGTCCATGGGATTCTCTAGGCAAGAATACTGGAGTGGGTTGACATGCCCTCCTCCAGGGGATCTTCCCAACACAGGAATTGAACCCAGGTCTCCCACATCCCAGGCAGATTCTTTACCATTTGAGGTGCCTGGGAAGTGTATTAGGGACTGGTACAGTACAGCATAATTTTAAGAATTTCAGAGTCTAAATCCTGGTTATACATTAAATTTCAGAAGCTTTTTTGTTCCTGAATACTGATATTCAGGCCCCACTCCAGACTGATTAAAATAGAAGGTCTATGGAATTGCTATTTAAGAATTTTCTCCCAGGAGATTCTAATATATAGTGAAGATTAAGAATTACTGTTTTACAGCCAATATCTGTATCATTTATCTCCCCTTGACAAGCTATATGATCAAGTCATATCATCTGGATTTATCTCAGAAAAGACTACCATCATGACAAAGGTGATAAACAGCTTGCTATAAACAGGTCTCTGTGTGTATGAAGTTGGGGCTACAGGGTGTGCAAGGCCAGTCATGTTCTTTTTGAGAGAGATCTTTTTATCTGAGATAAGATAATAATTATTTACTTCGTTTAGTCAATATGATGAATTAAAGTTGTCCTTACCTTTCTAGAAAAGACTTGCTTTCAGATTATTAAAACATTAACTTTCTAGTAGCTCAATTAAAAGGCAGCTTGTAGAGGACAATAAAGCAAGTGAGACTGCAGCAAACAAATAATAATAATAAGGTGTATTTCTTATTCTCATGACTCATGAAACTTGGCGGGGGGCAGGGGGATCCCCATTCAAGTACTGTAATTGTTGTGATAATAAAGAGAAGTCCAGAACCATATACACTTAGCTCAGATTTTACATGTGTATATAAGTGGCTGGGGATCAGGGAAAATTTTCGTAGGGAATCAGCAGTCTGTGTTGTAAAGAGCATGTTATGGAAAGCACCAAATAAAACACAGAAGCCAAGGAATCTAGGTATAAATCAGACACTTTCCAGGAACTTACATAATCTTAGCAGGATTCTCATCTCCTTGAGTCTCCTTTCCTCAAACTTAAAACTGATATGATAAAAATTGGCATCCGTAACTTTTCATATATAGTGTGAAACAAAGTCATGTAATCATGTATTTTAAAGTAAACTGGTAATTACCAAGTGCTTAATAAAGAACCTGCCTGCCAATGCAAGAGACATAAAACTCAGGTCCTACTGAAGGAGGCACAGTAACCTACTCCAGTATTCTTGCTTGGAGAATCCCCAGGGACAGAAGAGCCTGATGGGCTTCAGTCATAGGGTCGCAAAGAGTCAGACATGAGTGAAGCAACTTAGCATGCATGCACACATGTGCATATCATGGGCACTAATGGTAAAGAATCTGCCTGCCAATTCAGCAAATGTGAAAGACGGCAGTTCAATCCCTGAGCCAGGAAGATCCCCAGGAGTAGAAAATGGCGACCTGCTCCAGTATTCTTGCCTGGAAAATCCCATGAACAGAGACAGGAGCCTGGCAGGCTATGGTCCATAGTGGCCAGACATACTCTTTGTGTCCAACATCACAAAGAGTCAGACACGACTGAGCATGCACACACATAGATATCATACAGACTCATGTTCCTTATAACTTCATGCTTTCTTTTCATGTCACGACACAAAATCTGTCCATAACAAAGTATAGAAAACATGGCTGAAAACTTGACAATCAAATATAACAGGGATGACAAGTTACATTTCAATGAAAGCTAATCATCTAATTAAGAGTTATGTATATCTTGACTTTGATTTTCACAATTTAGTCAAACTAATTTTCTTGGTAATAGATAAATGATGTCTATCCAAGTACGGATTTCCTCAGAGGGAACACTACTGTTGCAGTCTCCAGGAAGAAAGAGGACCAGAAGGGGAAAGTTACAGATTCGCCTCTTCATTTCACATCTCTGGTCCTCCTAGGGAGGAGGAGTTCTCAACAGTTGACACAAAGTGATTGGCAAACTGAGAGAATGAGAAAGAGATACTTTCCTCACAATTCATCTTTTTTTTTTTTCCTTTTACACCTCCTCCTCTTCCTCATCACCTGCCGCCAAGCCTCTACAATGGTCTTAGTTTGGTAAGAGTATACGCATTTGCATTGTCCTGTGGCCTGCGCTTTAGAATCACAGTTTTTCCTAATTATCATTAAATCCATAATTATGCAACATAAACAACACACCAGTTTACAGCTGTTGCTTGAGCCAAAATTGCAGTGGTAACAAACAATCGGTGGTTGACAGCAATAAATAATCTTCTCTTCTGTTTATACGCTGTAACTCTGCTTGCCTCTGTTCCATTCAAACAAGATGTTTATTTTCATTCTAAGGTCAAGCTGATTGGCTTCTAACTGAAGTATACTATTCACATGCCAGTGTTCACAAACAGAAATGGGCTTAATTTGACCATACCATCACCCTTAAACTGGTACTTGGTCATGAAATGCATTATATTTTCTCATATTCCATTGACCACTTCATTTGTTACCATAAAACCTAAAGTCAATGAAGGTGGGATATGTAATCTGCTCACAGAATACATGTCCAAATACACATCATGTACACATCAAATACACAGAATACATCATGATTGTGAACAGAGAAGCCTAATCCTAGTATATGTGCTATTTGCTCAATTGTGTCTGACGCTATGACCCCATGGACTATAGCCCACCAGTCTCCTCTGTCCATGGAATTCTCTAGGTAAGAATACTGGTATCAGTAGCCATTCCCTTCTCCAGGGGATCTTCCCTACTCAGCAATCAAACCCAAGTCTCCTGCCTTGCAGGCAGATTCTTTGCCATCTGAGCTACCAGGAAGCCCCACTCCTAGAATAAGGAAGGGAAAAGTAATACAAATTAATATTAGCCAGGTAGCATTTGTTCCAGAAGAAATGTAAAATGCAATCAGCTGTCTGAGCTAACTAAGTGACATCCAAATAAGCATGTAGAACAAGAAAAGGCAATAGAAGAATTTTTACTTTAGCTATTACAGATTCAAAATTATAAAACTATAATTAATTTTATTTTTCATTTTTTTCCCTGGGAACTTAATAAAAGAAATTGTATGTTATTCAAAACTAAATGGTCTATTGTAACACATATCAGTGCTTTGAGTGCCACACCACTCCCTGGTCCTAGGAAGATGACCCTGATTTCACATTTGCTATAAAGTAAGGTTGAATTAGCTCAGTATCATCTCCTGTCTCCTAGTAAATAGATAAGGAGGTTTGCAAGAAGAAGCAAGGGGAGTCTGCAGTTTACCTGCTACATTTCTCTTTGCTCTGTTAAAGATCCCTTCCCAAGAGGAGCATGCTAACTGTCTCATGGTTTCTCATGATACCTTCTCTGATTTTCTATTGAATTGACAAACTGTAAAGCAGGCCATGACCCCTAGGCAGTAGGTTAGTCAAAATGCTCAAAATTTAGTTTACAGATCAAGAGGCCCCAGGTGCTGCTTCCCTAAGGTCTAGAGTAGAGTTTTCCCAAAGAATAGAATAGAAGAAAAACCAAATGTGTAATTTTAAATTTTCAAATTTATGCCAAAGCCTTTGACTATGTGGATCACAATAAAATGTGGAAAATTCTGAGAGAGATGGGAATACCAACAACTTGACCTGCCTCTTGAGAAATCTATACTCAGGTCAGGAAGCAACAGTTAGAACTGGACATGGGACAACAGACTGGTCCCAAATAGGAAAAGGAGTGAGTCAAGGCTGTATATTGTCACCCTACTTATTTAACTTATATGCAGAGTACATCATAAGAAATGCTGGACTGGAAGAAACACAAGCTGGAATCAAGACTGCTGGGAGAAATATCAATAACCTCAGATATGCAGATGACACCACGCTTATGACAGAAAGTGAAGAGGAGCTAAAAAGCCTCTTGATGAAAGTGAAAGAGGAGAGTGAAAAAGTTGGCATAAAGCTCAACATTCAGAAAACGAAGATCATGGCATCCGGTCCTGTCACTTCATGGGAAATAGATGGGGAAACAGTGGAAACAGTGTCAGACTTTATTTTTGGGAGGCTCCAAAATCACTGCAGATGGTGACTGCAGCCATGAAATTAGAACACGCTTACTCCTTGGAAGAAAAGTTATGACCAGCCTAAATAGTATATTCAAAAGCAGAGACATTACTTTGCTGACTAAAGTCCTTCTAGTCAAAACTATGGTTTTTCCTGCGGTCATGTATGGATATGAGAGTTGGACTGTGAAGAAGGCTGAGCGCCGAAGAATTGATGCTTTTGAACTGTGGTGTTGGAGAAGACTCTTGAGAGTCCCTTGGACTGCAAGGAGATCCAACCAGTCCATTCTGAAGAAGATCAGCCCTGGGATTTCTTTGGAAGGAATGATGCTAAAGCTGAAACTCCAGTACTCTGGCCACCTCATGCGAAGAGTTGACTCATTGGAAAAGACTTTGATGCTGGGAGGGATTGGGGGCAGGAGGAGAAGGCTATGGCAGAAGATGAGATGGCTGGATGGCATCACTGACTCAATGGACGTGAGTCTGAGTGAACTCTGGGTGTTGGTGATGGACAGGGAGGCCAGGCATACTGCGATTTATGGGGTCACAAAGAGTCGGACATGACTGAGGGACTGAACTGAATTGAACTGAGTAAAAATAGACCAAATCAGCTTTTGAACAAGTGCTAAGGTTAGTGTTCTTAATTTATGTTAGAGGCTTGGATCCTTCTTGTTTTGGATGGGATCTGTATCAAAAGTGAAATTTCCCTGTGGGATGAAAATAATTGTTTCATGAGATAATAGATAAGAGTTAAAATGGAAGTGCCTGATTGATTTGTTTTTCCTCTTTCTCTTTCAGATAGATAGGTCTCAATATGTCAAGGGCAAAAGAATATTTTGGAAAGGTTAGGATTCACCAAAGATATTGTAATATGTATCCTAAGGGAAGGAGAGCAAGGAGGGACAGAGAAGTGAAGAGATGTTTGAGAATCAAGCTGAGATGAGAGAAATGGAGACTGGTCAAGAATTAAAAGAAAATGATAAGTAGTGGTTTTCAGAAAAAGCATGAATTCAAATGCTTCTGGTTGGTTTTGCCCTTAGGTAGCATACCTAGAGGCTAGAACTCAACCACAGCTTGGGAAAGAGCATGAATCCAAGTGCTTCTGGTTGATTTTGCCCTTAGGTAGCATACCCTAGAGGCTAGATCTCAACCACAGCTTGGGATAATAGATCCACCAAACTACCACTGAGTGGAAACCACAAACGTCAGTCATGCCCATGATGGTCAGATGGTGACAACCTTCTTTTTCACTTTAGGAATCCCATTAAGATCCTGGATTCTGGAGCCGCCCTGAGTTGGTAAGGTCTTCTGGGCTGTTTGAGATGAACTTGTCATCCCTGTGGATTAGATAAAATTTGATCTAAAATTTTTAAAAATAGTAGATTTAAAGTTAAAAATTGTGTCTGTGGATGGAGATTCATAGTTACTATATATATTTAACTAGTCAGAAAAGAAAGCATTGGAGTAAGAGTGAAGGGCAAATGATGTCTTTAATCTGAACATCAAGGAAGACTAGGTTAAGAAATGAACATCTGGGTTTGCCTTGACGACCTTGGCAAAATGGGGCAACTCATTATTGCTCATCCTTTCTGGGTGAGAAAGTTAGCTTTTTTGGGGGGGGGGGAATCCAGCTTATATCCTGACCTCCTCTGACTTCTTGGAAGCAGCAGAGGCTTATAGGTCATGGAACTTCACCTCACTGTCTCTCTTCATCCTCCACACTCAGTGCTCTGATGTTGTATAAGCCAGAGTGCACACTTTGAGCCCTAAATACAGTTGACACATATAATGTTTGAATGAAACATACCTTCTCTTTTATTTCTCCTCTCTCTACCCTCTCCTTTCCTTTTCATTTTATCAGTTCAGCATGGCTTTATTTAAAAAAAATTCTCTCTCTCTCCAACTCAACATAAATTTTTATCGATATGAACAACTAAAAATCCATAGTAGATTTAAGTTTTAGAATAGAAATGAGGCAATAGATGTATACACATTAAAAAAGTAAACTATAGTATATTATTGAATGTCCAAATTTTACATTTACTAAATAGTATTTTGCAAATCACTAAAAAGACAATTTAACAAAAGAAAGACTAGGAGGTAATAGGGATTTGAATGCAACAGGAGTTTAATAGTCACTACTGTATTGATGACTTTGAACCATACATCTTAAAGCAGAAATAATACACATTTTTACTTTGAAGTCCTGATGGTAGAAAGTTTATTGATTATAATTCTTTCAAGTTCTCAGGAACTTTGTAGACTCTTTTGCGTTCTTATCTTCAATCATGCAAACTTCTTTTAGAGAGTTAGGTAGTGAGTAGCTTCCTTTTTACATTTGTTAAAAAAAAAAAAAAAGACTTTGTTTCATTCCTCTGGAAGTGGGTCATAGAGTATCCTGCTGTGATTTATGTCAGAGAGTGTTTTGCCTATATTTTCCTCGAGGAGTTCTATAGTTTCTGGTCTTACATTTAGACCTTTAATCCATTTTGAGTTTATTTTGGTGTATAGTGTTAGAAAGTGTTCTAGTTTCATTCTTTTACAAGTGGTTGACCAGTTTTCCCAGCATCACTTGTTGAAGAGATTGTCTTTCCTTCATTGTATATTCTTGCCTCCTTTGTCAAAGTTAAGGTGTACAAAGGTGCATGGATTTGGTTCTGGGCTTTCTATTTTGTTCCACTGATCAATATTTCTGTCTTTGTGCCAGTACCATACTCTTTTGATGTCTGTAGCTTTGTAATATAGTCTTAAGTCAGGCAAGTTGCTTCCTCCAGTTCCATTCTTCTTTCTCAAGATTGGTTTGGCTATTTGAGTTTTTTTGTATTTCCATCCAAATTGTGAAATTATTTGTTCTAGGTCTGTGAAAAATACTGTTGGTAGCTTGATAGGGATGCATTGAATCTATAGATCGTTTTGGTTGGTATACTTATTTTCACTATATTGATTCTTCCAATACATGAACATAGTATATTTCTCCATCTATTAGTGTTCTCTTTGATTTCTTTCACCAGTGTTTTATAGTTTTCTATATATAGATCTTTTCTTTCTTTAAGTAGATTTATTCTTAAGTATTTTCTTTTCATTGCAATGATAAATGAAATTGTTTCCTTAATTTC
>SJYW01007377.1:134388-176094 GCA_006410735.1 Raphicerus campestris
AAAAAATCAACATATATTTCAACTTAAGTATGAATGTAACATCTTTACAGTTACATTTCATTTACTTTTAATAGCAAATTATTATTTATTAAGTCATATTCTAGCTAAAGTGCAAAGCTCAGTTAAAGGTGCTGTATACACATAGTACAATAAAAAGGGACATTTAACATTCCAACAATAAAGTTTACATACCACTGACCTTTCTACTTGACATAGTTGACATTGATCAATAAAGTTAATTACATTTCAGTTGCAATGTAATGTTATAGTGTGTTCTTCTTCACAATAATAGAGAACTTTATCTGACTGCCAATAAAATAGAAAAAAAAATCCAGTTAATTAGGTTCCAAGGTCTCATAATAATAATTATCAAAGCATAGAGATATCTCACTTGTAAAGTCATTACATAGAGACTTTAACAGTAATTTCAACTATTCTATCAGCTATTAAAAGTTAAAGAAAGTGCTTTGAACACTCATACATGTTTTTACACACTTTATATTCTCATCTAAGTCTTTAAAACACAAGAAACTAATTGTATGTTTCAATTATAAACCATAATTGCATATAACCTCAGATGAAACCACATTTATGGCAGAAAGCAAAGAGGAACTAAAGAGCCGCTTGATGAAAGTGAAAATTAGAGTGAAAGAGCTGGCTTAAAACTCAACATTCAAAAAATGAAGATCATGGCATATGGTCCCATCACTTCATGGCAAATAGATGGGGAAATAGTGGAAACAAGTGTCAGACTTTATTTATTTTTTGGCCCCAAATCACTGCAGATGGTGATTGCAGCCATGAAATTTAAAGACTCTTTCTCCTTGGGAGAAAGATAAGTCCAACCTAGACAGCATATTAAAACACAGAGACATTACTTTGCTGACAAAGGTCCTTATGGTAATGCTATAGTTTTTCCAGTAAGTGAGAGTTGGACAATAAAGAAGGCTGAACACTGAAGGATTGAAGCTTTTGAACTGTGGTGTTGGAGAAGACTCTTGAGAGTCCCTTAGACTACAAGAAGATGCAACTAGTCATCCTAAAGGAAATCAGTCCTGAATATTCATTGGAAGGACTGATGTGAAGCTGAAGCTCCTATAGTTTGGCCACCTGGTGTGAAGAACTGACTTATTTGAAAAGACCCTGATTCAGGGAAACATTGGAGGCAGGAGAAGAGGAAGACAGAGAATGAGATGGTTGGATGGCTGACCAACTCAACGGAAGTGTCTGAGCAAGTTGTGGGGGATGGTGAAGGACAGGGAATCCTGGGGTGCTGCAGTCCATGGGATCACAAAGAATCATACATGACTGAGCAACTGAACAACAACAAAGACTCTACAACTAGGGCTTCCCTAGTGGCTCAGACAGTAAAGGATCTGCCTGCAATGCAGAAGACCCTGGTTCAATTCCTGGGTTGGGAAGATCCCCTGGAGAAGGGAATGACAACTCACTCCAGTAGTCTTTCCTGAGAAATCCCAAGGACAGAGGAGCCTGGTGGGCTACAGTCCATAGAGTCACAAAGATTAGGGCATGACTGAGTGACTAACACTTTCTTTCTTTCTACAACATTATGGAATCCAGCATGTATACACACTACAACATTACGGAACCCAGCATATATATTCAGTTTCTTAAAATTCAGATATCCATTATTGACTACAGATGGCCTATATTTTGCTTTTCCATACCATGAATTAATTCTAGAAGCATTTTTTTTTAATTTATTAGAGTGTTGTTGCTAAGTTACTTCAGTCATGTCCGACTCTGTGTGACCCCATAGACGGCAGCACACCAGGCTCCCTCGTCCCTGGGGTTCTCCAGGCAAGAACACTGGAGTGGGTTGCCATTTCCTTCTCCAATGCATGAAAGTGAAAAGTGAAAATGAAAGTGAAGCATGTCTGACTCTTCCCCACCTCATGGACTGCAGCCTTCCAGGCTCTTCCGCTTATGGGATTTTCCAGGCAAGAGTACTGGAGTGGAGTGCCATTGCCTTCTCCTATTAGAGTGTAGTTGATTTTAAAAGTTGTGCTAGTTCCTGCTGTACAGCAGTGTATCAGCTAAACATGCAGAATCTAAAACACTCATTTTTAGATTCTTTTCCCCATATAAGTCATTACAGAATAGAGATTTTCCTGTGTTATGCAGTGGGTCTTTATTAGTTATCTATTTTATAATTAATAGTATTTATTTGACAATCCCAGTCTCCCAATTTATCCCTACCCCATTTTCCCCCTTGGTAACCATAAGCTTGTTTTCTACATCTGTGATTCTATTTTGGTTTTGTAAATAAGTTCATTTGTACTATTTTTTTAAATCCCACATATAAGTGATATCTTGTTACATTTGTCTTTTTCTGTCCGACTTACTTCACTCAGTATGATAAACTCTAGGTCCATCCATGTTGGTACAAATGGCATTATTTCATTCTTTTTATGGCTGAGTAATATTCCATTGTGTGTGTGTGTGTGTGTGTGTGTGTGTGTGTGTGTGTATAATTTTCTTTATCCATCCCACCCCTAAATGTCTATTGTCAGAGGAATAGATACGGAAGATTTCAAGGATCTATGAAATAATCATTAAAATTACAGATGCTAGAGTCAAGAATATCTAGAGTCAAATCTTAGCTATATCACTTTCTAGGTCTATAATCTTTAATAACCTATGTTGAAGCTGAAACTCCAATACTCTGGCTACCCGATGCAAAGAGCTGACCCATTTGAAGGGACCCTGATGCTGGGAAAGTTTGAGGGCAAGAGGAGAAGGGGATGACAGAGGATGAGATGGTTGGATGGCATCACCAACTCAATGGACATGGGTTTGGGTGGACTCTGGGAACTGGTGATGGACAGGGAGGCCTAGCATGCTGCAGTTCATGGGATCATAAGGAGTCAGACATGACTGAGAAATTGAACTGAATTGAATTGAAAATGTTTTATGCCTTGTTTTTTAATCTGTAAAAAGGAGATAATAATTAATTCATAAAGTTGGGTGAGGATTAGTATAATTAATGGATATAAAATCATTCAGAACAGTTTTTTGTATAGAGGAAGTAATCAGTAAACATTTGGTGATGGTGTTTTACTAGCAGTGGTAGTAATAGTAGTAGTAGTAGTAATGTCATTACCTATAAATTTGCACACAGAGTTTTGGATTTCTTTTGTTTTGATTTTTGTTTGTTTGTTTCCACATGGTACTTCTTGTAGAATCTTACTTCCCCAACCAGGGGTAAAATCTGGGCCTTTGGCAGTGAAGATACTAAGCCCTAACCAGCTAATCACCAGGCAATTCCCAGTGCATATAGTGTTTGGATCACCTTTCAATTAAGAAATAAAAATATCTGCATTACAGAATTTTTTTTTACTCAAATTGAAGTTACTTTAGTTTTTATTAAAAAAACTCTGTTGAAAAAAAATTAGCTGTTAATCAAAAAGATACAATGTATGCTGCTTGTCTATTTCATGACAGCATTCTATTTAAAGAGTTCCTCAGTAACATCACATATTATTCTTATTATTTTATTATTAATTATCTACCTATCTAGATCCTCTGAACTTTAACCTTCGAGCCACTTACAGAGCCATTAATTAATAAACTAGTGACCATTTTATGTATCATCACTGAAAGATTTTGTCCTTTATCATTATCAATATAAGTAAAGATTATTCATTAATTCAGTCACTTTACAAACTCTTTACAATGAAGCTGAACATTGTGAGGAATATTGAGGCTAAGAACAAAGTCTCAGTTCTCTAGGACTTTGCAGTCATAAATCAGTGATTTCCAGGAAAGGATTTGTAGTTGAGATTTTTGAGCAAAAATATTCACATTTCTGTTTATATACTTTTTCATCATATTAAATATTTATTTTGTATATATTTTATATAGTACAAAAATGAGTATATGGACAGTTGTACATGAATATTTTTTCAGAAATATAAATGTTCATATATTACAAAAATTTTAAAAATTATAATGATGCTGCTGCTGCTGCTGCTGCTGTCACTTCCGTCGTATCTGACTCTGTGTGACCCCACAGACGGCAGCCCACCAGGCTACCCCATCCCTGGGATTCTCCAGGCAAGAACACTGGAGTGGGTTGCCATTTCCTTCTCCATATAATGATGCAGGCACATGATATACATGCCTGGGATCATAGTATAAATAAGTCTACTTACCTATGAAAGATATAATTACATNGAGACAGTCCCTGGGATTCTCCAGGCAAGAACACTGGAGTGGGTTGCCATTTCTTCTCTATATAATGATGCAGGCACATGATATACATGCCTGGGATCATAGTATAAATAAGTCTACTTACCTATGAAAGATATGATTACATAAATACATAAAATAGGGAGTGAAAGAGAAGAAGATAAGTCTCCTAAGTCTGGAAGTTTGGAGAACACTAGCTCCTGGTGATCATGATTACGGTTTATGAAAAATGAATTATCTGCCTTCAGAGTGAAAGACTGTAAGAGATAAATGACATTTGTACATATTTAAGGCTGAGTCTGCTATATCTGAGTGGCATGGAATTAAGGATTAAGAATGAAAATGTTTGTATGATTGATATGATTGATACAAAAAAAGTATAGAAATCAGATNTTATCTGCCTTCAGAGTGAAAGACTGTAAGAGATAAATGACATTTGTACATATTTAAGGCTGAGTCTGCTACATCTGAGTGGCACGGAATTAAGGATTAAGAATGAAAATGTTTGTATGATTGATATGATTGATATAAAAAAAGTATAGAAATCAGGTACCTTGAAGAGTAAGCAGGAACTAGATCACTGAGAACTTTGTGTGTCATGCTTAGGAGAAGATATGCCATTCTGTAGGCAATTGAAAATTATTGAAATTTAAATAATGGGGAGATGTGTTCAGATCTGAATTTTAGAAAACTTAAAATATTGAGATTTAATATTGATCTATTGATACTGTGAGTTGGACACAGTACTGTATACTTCACATGCATTATATAATTAAATTTAATGTCCATTTTCTGTAAGATAGGGACTATTACTAGGCCTGTTTGCAGATGAATAAAGAATAAAGAAGATAGCTAACATGCCCAAAGCAGAGAACTAACATATGATGGTCAGTTCAGTTCAGTTCAGTCGCTCTGTCATGTCTGGCTCTTTGTGACCCCATGAATTGCAGCATACCAGGCCTCCCTGTCCATCACCAACGCCCAGAGTTCACTCAGACTCATGCCCATTGAGTTGGTGATGCCATCTAGCTGTATATGATGGTGGTAGGACTCAAAACTATGTTCTCTCAATTTTGTTAGTAAGGTGAAGTACAGTGTAAGACTGGAGACTTAATAAACAGCTGTAAACACACCAAGGAGAGATGGTGAGAGTATAAGCTACTGTGCTAAACTAGGAGTAGGCATTGAGATTAGGAACTGAAATCGGTTCAGCAAATACTTAAGAAATGTCCCGTGTGTGTGTGTGTGTGTGTGTGTGTGTGTGTGTGCGTGCTTAGTTGCTCATGTTGTGTCTGACTCTTTGTGACCCCATGGACTGTTCTTCCAGGCTCCTCCGTCCATGGAGCTTCTTCAGGAAAGAATACGGGAGTGAGTTGCCATGCCCTCCTCCAGGGGATCTTCCCAAACAGGGATAGAACCAGGTCTGCTGCATTGCAGGTGGATTCTTTACCATCTGAGGCACTGGGGAAGCCCAAGAATACTAGAGTGGGTAGTCTAGCCTTCCTCCAGGGGAACTTCCCAACATAGGAATCGAACCGAGATCTCCTGCATTGCAGAAAGATTCTTTACCAGCTGAGCTACCCAGGAAGCCAGTCCCTTGTGTGAACAGGTAGAATTCAATGTGGCCACTGCATATACTGGCAGCATAAGTACTGGATATATTGTCCATTATGACATTCAATGTTTGGCCACTCAAACAAAATCTAAGATTAATTTTCATGAAAATGGATGCATTTCTTGATAAACAGTAAGATTTCTTTTATGAAATGATATTTTTTCATATTAAAAAAGGAAAACAATTGAAAAAGTTATGTTCTAATCCTATGAATTTTTATAAATTCCAAGAAAAATTTATTACCAAGACTCCTTAGTAAACACACTTCTTCATACCCTGATCCCAATTTTTTTTTATTAAAAGATTAATAACATGTATCTTAGCAACCACAGCTGGATTCAAGGCACTTGGGAAAGTCTTGGCAGAATTTGAGACCAAAATGCTCTAAGCTTAGAATGAACGCCAAGAAATTATCTGCCTCTTTGCTTCTCAAATGCAGTAAAGAATTTGTACAGATGAAAATATAAAGAAAAGCATTAAATAGAAGAAAAAGGGAAGAAGAAAGAAAGAAAAGAAAGGAGGAATGAAAAATTGATATTGAATAGATGAATAATTGTTAAATTATGACAAACTAGAATGATCTAACTTAATTAAATAGGAATTTAGGTATCTATCTAATGCCAGTAAATAGTTGGCTAAGTTTTGGGCTTGGGATCACATTTATGGAAAGAAATTAGTATATAGTTAATTATAATAGAAGATAAAGTGAAGATGACATTAAACATGAACAAAACTTATCAATGTCTACACAAGTATTGGCAATACTGTGTACATAGTATTTCAAAGACAAAAGGATAAGAAGCACAGGAAATGCAGATTTTCCTATTAGGACTAGATATTAATAGTCAAATGCCTCACTAGCAAAGTCATAAGAATGAAGATAAAGCAGAACAGTTGGAAACAATATACTTATTCTTGTTTCTATACATGAAGAAATTAGAGAACAACTCTAAGGGGAGACTTTAAATTTCCAATGGCTATAACAAAACCAGAATCCCTTACTGTCCTAAAGGTGAAATAATACACATAATGCATATGGTTGTTGTTCAGCCACTCTTCTGTGTCTGACTCTTTGCGACTCTATGGACTGCAGCACACCAGGATTTCCTGTCCTTCGCTATCTCCCTGAATTTGCTCAGATTTATGTCCATTGAGTCAGTGATAGCATTCAACTATCTCATCCTTTATCGTTCCCTTCTCCTCCTGCCTTCAATCTCTCCCAGCACCAGGCTCTTTTCTAATGAGTAGTCTCTTTGCATCAGGTGGCCAAAATATAGCTGCTTCAGCTTCAGCATCAGTCCTTCCAATGAATATTCAGGACTTATTTCCTTTAGGATGGACTGGTTGGATCTCCTTGAAGTCCAAGGGACACTCAAGAATCTTCTCCAACACCGCAGCTTGAAAGCATCAATCCTTCAGCACTCAGCCTTCTTTTTTGGTCCAACTCTTACATCCATACATGACTACTGGAAAAACCATAGCTTTGACTATAAGGACCATGGTCAGCAAAGTAATGTCTGTTTTTTAATATGCTATCTAGGTTTGTCATAGCTTTTCTTCTAAGGAGTGAGTGTTTTTGTAATTTGATGGCTGCAATCACCATCTGCAGTGATTTCAGAGCCCAAGAAAACAAAGTATGTCACTGGTTCCATTGTTTCCCCATCTATTTGCCATGAAATGATGGGACCTGAATCCATGATCTTCATTTTTTGAATGTTGAATTTTAAGTCAACTTTTTCATTCTCCTCTTTCACCTTCATTAAGAGGCTCTTTAGTTTCTCTTACCTTTCTACCATAAAGCTGACCTAAAGGTAAAACAAGACAGATAATGCATATGGTAGGAATTCCCTAAAATTTGGGATTGGCCCATGAAGTACAGAAAAGATTAAAGAGGTGAGATATTCTAGCGAATATTGCTGAGATAGAGTGCATGTATATTAATTTGCCTGATGAATCCTAAACTTATGAACCTATATGAATTATTTTCACTTATAGTAGAAAACATTTAAAGTATGGTAGATTGAAACCTATAAGAATTACTTAATCTATTCATTTTAACTCACAACTTTGATCATTATGTTCAGATTCTATGAGTAGAGAAAATGAAATGCCCCCAAATTTTTATAATCAATATGCTTCAGTAATTTTGAGAATGGATCTTAACAAAACATTAACTATTTAAATTTAAGTAGCTGGCTCATATGAGGCACAGGGAAATGATTTTGAGTCTTTAAAGGAGAGTCAGAGAATTTATCCTCAAACTGGAGCACTTTGCAAATNGTAATTTTGAGAATGGATCTTAACAAAACATTAACTATTTAAGTTTAAGTAGCTGGCTCATATGAGGCACAGGGAAATGATTTTGAGTCTTTAAAGGAGAGTCAGAGAATTTATCCTCAAGCTGGAGTACTTTGCTAATAAAGACATTTTATGTTCACTTTTTAGCTTGATTGCAGGGACTGAAAAACAAGGTGTGAGTCTGAGAATAAGACCCTAAGAGCATTTCAGGGGAACCGCACAAATGCACACATTTAGGACTTTTCCCCAGAAGGAAACACTAAGCAGTAGAGTAATATACATGTATGCATTTTTCCCCTAGCAGAATGGCATCATTAATGTTGCTCTGTTTTTGTAACAAAGAATAACACATTAAAAAAAAATGGTAAACTGGAACAAAAATAATTTTCTCTTGATTCCAGGTCAAGTGCTCTTTTACTTTCCCCTTGTGTCATTCAGTTATATTGATTAAAAACAAGAAAAAAACTAATAATATAAGGTAATGAATTAACATAAAGATTTAGGAAGTTTAATCAGCGGAAAGAGCTTTAGATGATCAGAGAAATTTTATAGAGGAAAAGGAATTTGTGTTGGATATCAAATAATGTAAATATTAGGGAGAACCACTCCACAGAGGGGAGACAAGCTTTGATAATAGAATATTTCTACTCTATTTCATAGAATACAGTAGAGATCAAATTTCTAATCATTTTTCCCTTAATGATCCTGTAGCAAAGATTTTAGTATCCCTCTCAGCAAGATATTCTTACTAATGTCTTGTATTTTTAAACAAGAATGAATATTTCCAAGACACTTTCACTTATGTTAGGTTTTTGATTAACACAAATTACCCTGTGAGATATTGTTAACATTTTATACAAGATAAAATTGAGGCTCAAACATTTTACCTGATCTATTCAGTCATAGAGCTACTTAGTCACGAAAATGTGTTTGAACACGAGTCTTATGACTCCAGGCTTTGTTCTTTTCTATCATATCACATCTAGGACTTACCCAGCTTGACGCTGAAACAGTTCTTTGTCAATGGAAAATTCTGAAAGAAGTTGCACAGACATTTTGGAAAGACTGCTACCACCTTTTCTCAATGAGATGATTGTAACTTTAATCTGGATTTAACTGTAAGAAATTCTAGTTCAACTGCCTCATAAATCTGTTTCCCTCATGGCTACTTATGTGCCCTCAGGCTTTCTGTTGGCAGAAATCTCAGAGATTAATGTTGCCAAGATGTCTGCAATGTCCCACATGCATTATATGGCTCTTATTTGCACCATCTAACTCTATCTGTCTAGTCAAGGGTAAGGGAAGGATATGATCACTACGTAAAAATAAATATAGATTACTTATAATGACATTAAAATTCCATAGCAAAGACCACAGTCGAATGTTTTTGGTTTTTTAATGTTTTTATTTTTAANTTTCCCTCATGGCTACTTATGTGCCCTCAGGCTTTCTGTTGGCAGAAATCTCAGAGATTAATGTTGCCAAGATGTCTGCAGTGTCCCACATGCATTATATGGCTCTTATTTGCACCATCTAACTCTATCTAGTCAAGGGTAAGGGAAGGATATGATCACTAAGTAAAAATAAATATAGATTACTTATAATGACATTAAAATTCCATAGCAAAGACCACAGTCGAATGTTTTTGCTTTTTTAATGTTTTTATTTTTAATGTTTTTATTTTTCAGTGGAAACCAAGGCACCTATGTAGGGGAGAAAACATTTTCCTTTTCCTCTTCTAGATGCTTTGGCTTGTCTAATTACTAAATTGATATGAAATAGATTAATAACAGAAAAATGAATTTAACCTGTTCCTAGGGGAGCTCATGGAAATAATGAAGGTCAAAGAAGTGAGCACGTGAGATGTTACCTGAGAGTAGGTTCTTGTCTTGTCACAGAAAGATTTCAGAGATGAGACATGTAGGCAAGAAACCACAGTGAATATTTATTAAGCTATAGTACATTCTCAGGGCTTCCATGGTGGTTCAGTCGTAAAGAATCTTTGAGCAATGCAGGAGCCACAGGAGACACAGGTTCTATCCCTGGGTCAGGAAGATCTCCTGGAGAAGGGCATGGCAACTCACTCCAATATTCTTGCCTAGAGAATCCCACGGACAGAGGAGCCTGGCAGGTGACTGTCCATAGGGTTGCACAGAGTCAGACATGACTGAAGTGACTTACTACGCAAACTCTCAAGGGGAGAGTGGGCAAAGTCAGGTGAGTGGCTGTCGTGAGTTTCTTTGTCAAGCTGGTTATATGGGACATAAAAATGAATGGGTGGAATATTCATTGAGGAAGGAGGGCTTGGGGTAATATTTCCTGATTTTCATCCCAACCCCACCTTTCTGAGGGGAGGAAGGACTTTTGAATATCTTGATCNGTCAAGCTGGTTATATGGGACATAAAAATGAATGGGTGGAATATTCATTGAGGAAGGAGGGCTTGGGGTAATATTTCCTGATTTTCATCCCAACCCCACCTTTCTGAGGGGAGAAAGGACTTTTGAATATCTTGATCAAAAATGTCATGGCCATGTTGCATGATGGGAATTTCTTATCCACAAGGCTAATTTCATTGTAATGAGGGTATAATAAGCAAAAGTTATACTTCCACCCAGGAGATTCCATTTCTTACCTTTCTTTATTTACTTTCAGGACTTTTGTCACTCCAAAATATGTGATTTTCTATCATTGTGGAGGTGTCTGCTTTACTTTGTCTGCTCAAGGACTCAGGTTGTTCACAAGATGCATGGTTTCCTGCCATTGGCCCAGATCCCCCTTTCTCTACTCATATTTAGTTTTCTGCCTACTCTAACACAGGAAGTATTTACATCTTTTAGACAAAGAAACATAAAATTTGTGAACAATTGACAAGATAACAAAGCGGGTTTTGGTTTAGTAAATTAGTGTAGAAGTAACAAAATTTGTTTATATGGCCTTCTCCAGCCTAAATTCTCTATCTCTGATTGTAAAGAAGTCTCCATCTCCTGGTATATAGGAGACTTAATTTCTGCATTCAGGGGAATATAAGCAAGTTGGAGTGTGCCTCTTGCATTGTCTACTTCTTAAGTAACTTTAATTCAAAATAATCAATGTCAATCTGGCATTATTTGGGGGTGGCCTAAGAATTGATGCTTTTGATCTATGGTGTTGGGCAAGTCTCTTGAGAGTCACTTGGACAACAGTGATACTAAATTCAGTTCAGTTCAGTTCAGTTCAGTTTAGTCATTCAGTCATATCCAACTCTTTGTGACCCCCATGGACTGCAGCATGCCAGGCCTCCCTGTCCATCACAAACTCCCAGAGCTTACTCAAACTCATGTCCATCGAGTTGGTGATGCTGTCCAACCATCTCATCCTCTGTCATCCCCTTTTCCTCCTGCCTTCAATCTTTCCCAGCATCAGGGTCTTTTCAAATGAGTCAGATCTTTGCATTAGGTGGCCAAACTATTGGAGCTTCAGCTTCAGCATCAGTCCTTCCAATGAACACCCAGAACTGATCTTCCTTACGATGGACTGGTTGGATCTCCTTGCAGTCCAAGGGACTCTCAAGAGTCTTCTCCAACACCACAGCTCAAAAGCATCAATATTCAGTGCTAAGCTTTCTTCACAGTCCAACTCTCACATCCATACATGACCACTGAAAACACCATTAGTAAAAGCAAATAGAAGGGGCAAGAATAAAGCATTGAAAGTTCTCTGTGTCATCATAATATATCTCTATAGGTTGACTGGAGTGGAGCCCTCTGGCCTAGATTTCTAATTTTTAGAGCCTGAAGAGTTTAGTCATCTTTCTGGGTGGAATAATGATAACTTACTGTCATGCTCAAGTTGATGCCTTTATATGCATACATAAAATTAAATCTTGATCAATACATAAGGATTTATCACAGAAGTGGCTGAGTACAGCATACTAGAGTGAAAGAAAAGAACCTCTTTATTCATACTACTATGAACTCACAGATTCCCCATTGTTATAGTCTTCATATGAAAATGTTTTTTTCCTTAAGTTAATCCTTTGAAGGTAAAAGGATGTAAAACACCTAAATAATATATTAACGTCATAGAGTTTTGGATTCTAGTTTGAATTCTGCTCTGTACTTACTGTGTGCCCTTTATCATATGGCTCAGTCTCTCTNCCTTAAGTTAATCCTTTGAAGGTAAAAGGATGTAAAACACCTAAATAATATATTAACGTCATAGAGTTTTGGATTCTAGTTTGAATTCTGCTCTGTACTTACTGTGTGCCCTTTATCATATGGCTCAGTCTCTCTGCTGGCGTTTCTCTGACTGCAGAAATGTGGAAAATGAGCTCATATATTTTACAGTCAACTTTGATAACATGTGTAAAGAATAGCTCTAATTCATATATTTAATGCACATACATTTCTTTCTATTTGATTATGAACATGACTAGATTTGGTAGTCAAACTGGTCCAAGTTTGTAAAAAGTGGACGTTGCATGTTCAGTATTTAANACTTACTGTGTGCCCTTTATCATATGGCTCAGTCTCTCTGCTGGCGTTTCTCTGACTGCAGAAATGTGGAAAATGAGCTCTTATATATTTTACAGTCAACTTTGATAACATGTATAAAGAATAGCTCTAATTCATATATTTAATGCACATACATTTTCTTTCTATTTGATTATGAACATGACTAGATTTGGTAGTCAAACTGGTCCAAGTTTGTAAAAAGTGGAAGTTGCATGTTCAGTATTTAATTACTAGGCATGTTATTGTCATTGATCACTGGAAAATTTGACAACATGTACACATCCTCCCTTTGTACAAAAATATACATGGGAACACACTTATGAAGTCGGGTCTGAATTTCATTGTGAACATTCAGCCCCTTAATCCTACCTGTGTGTGAATCCAGATGAAGAAGAAGACTCGGTAAGGACCCACTTTCTAGTCCACACACCGTCTGTGAGTGCAATATGGCAGTCTTATTCCACAACAAATATGCCAGCCCCCTTCTCAGGCATCAGCTTTATTAACAGCTGGCGCTTTGCAAGTCTTTGAAAGAGAGTGGTGTAATCTGGCTGAGAAGCTGGAAGAAAGCACGTGAGACAGGGGCGCCTCAGTGGATGGGTCATGAAAGGTGACAGCATATTAGAAATCCCTGAGCATCACTCTTGCAGAGTTCCATGACTCTGCTAGTCACTGTCTACAAAAACCAACTGTGCTATTCTCAGTCTTCTTACTGTCAGCTTCCCCTGAAACACCTCCTCCTCCTCTCTTTCCATGTCATGTATTTTCATGGAGCAGAGGCTCGGAACCTGAGCGCCAGCCCTTTCCCTGTGTTGAATTCCAGGATCTTTTTCATGAACTCTCTCCCAGATAGGGCTTCCCTGGTAGCTCAGCTGGCAAACAATCCAATGAGATGGTTTCACAGATGAGATGGCATCTCTGAATTGATTTAGGGTCTTGTTATGAGTTATAGAATCATTGGTGAAATAAAATGCTGGTTTTCTTCTGAGTCTTTTCCTGACCATCACTCAGAAATGATTTCCCAACCTCTTGTGCATGGCTTCTGTCTCCCACTGGACTTCATGACCTTTATTCTTTAAACACCTGCCTCCCCTGTTCTACAACCTGGACCAGGTGGACAGACTTCTAACTGTGTATGCAAAGCATGTTGCTGAAGGCCTGGAGAATAGTTGTAACTACAAAATAGATGAGGAATTAATACAGGAAAAGAAGAAAAACTGAATATATAATAAATACGTACAAGTATACCTTACACCATGCTTACAATACAGAAAGCTTGGTAAATACCCCTTCCACAAAGAGGTCTCCTTTAACTCTACAATGCAGCATTCACAGTAGATTATAATTAGATTTTTGTGTCCATTTAGTTAATGATTTTCTCTCATAAACTACACAAAGGGAGTTCGTTGCTGGAATAACCACAGTGCCTGAGACAAGTGTCAATCCTCAATATACATGAATAAAACAAATGAATCAGTCATCTCTCCTTCCTTTCTTCCCTCCCTCCTTTTTTCTTCTCTTCATCTTTTCTTTCGTGCTTATTTCTCTTACTTGAGTTCCCATACTTATCTTTTCTTTTTCTTCTTCATTCATTTATGTTTCTTTTCAAATTTCCTTTCTTCTTTTCTGTAAAAAAAATTACATTTAATGAGGATATTCATAATATTCACTTCATGGGGGTGTGCTATTTGCCAGACAATATTCTAAGCATTTAACCTAAACTGACTTACTTAATGGTTCCCCAAATTTTATGAAATAGAGCTACTCTAATCCCCTTCAGTTTGCAGAAGTGGAAACTGGGTCTTGGAGGAATAAACTTGCTATTCTAGGTTATGAAACCACAAGTGGCCAAGATGGCTGCAAACCAGAGGCTGTGGCTCCAGATATCATGGTCTTTAGCCATGGAAATGCACTGCCTTCCCAAAGCCTCAAGAGCCTCAAGTAATATTCTATAGGAATCTTCGAAGAGCTCTGGATTTAAAGATTGAAATAGGATCAGATGGCTTTTGAATTTTCTCTGTTACTCTTTCACCAGTTTCTTGGAAAATTCACTTCAAATTATCAACCTGAAAATGGATCTGACTGGATTGAAATCTGAACCATTCTGGGCTCCCTTGCTGTCACAGGCAACCTGACAGCTTCCACAGTTCTTGATCTGGGGAATTATGGGAGAATCTTGAACCTGTCAGGATGCTTGACCAGGCTCTTGTCCTGTGGATGAATGGCAGCCGCACTGTGTCCGTTTCCACTTGACTTTCCGCCTGGGAGTAGCCAGCTCCTAGAGCTCTGTGCACAATGTCTGCAAGGGAGGCCCCATTAAAATACTTATGCCATAAAGGAAAGTGGGAACAGTGTCAGCAAGAGGGCATTGGTTGGGAGTCAGCATACCTGAGTTGCCGTCCTTCCTCAAGATCCCCAGCTGATACAGGGCAAGTCACTGAACGTTTCTCGACCTTCGTTTTTCTAACTATTATCTAAAGGGATTTGGCTAGTACGTTGTTAAAGGTCCTACTCAGCTATAAAATTCTCTGAAGCTCATTTAAAACAACACACAAAAGAAGCATAGCAAAATAATGAATTCCAGTGCAGGCAGCTTGACTCCAAGGTGGACAGTTGCAACTCTGAAACTTAAATCAAAGCCCAGATGAGACTATATCCCTTCTCTCACCAAAGGCTGCCCCTACTGAGTATTAGAATATGAAAAAGAATAATAAGCGAGGACTTATTCAGAGCAGTAAAACAAGCGAATGTCAGCTGTGAAGAAGGTGAGTCAGGGGCTGCCAGGAACTAGAGATCTGTGGAGAGTGAGGATTTAAGTAAGAACAATGAAGAGGGGAAAATGGGCCTAATGTGATCTGAGAGCTTGATCCAGTCTTTATTCTGAGAGCAGGTAGTGAGCATAGCAGAGCTTACTTAAGTCTCAGGCTGGATGTGCTTTTGTATGTGGCTTTTAGTAACAGAAAAGTTCCTCTCCAGCTGACCCAAAGGGCAAAGGAAATGCATGAGCTCATAGAGTAGCAGTCCAGAGGCAGGATGCGCTTCAGGTGGGTCTGATCTGATGGCTCATAGATTTCTAAAAGCATCTTCCATCTCTCTGCCTTCTTTTGTGGCAGTTTCAGCTTCCTTTTAAGGCTGATTTCACTCATGGGGTCAAAATTATCAAGTTATTTCTTATACTAAATGCCCAGGAAGAACTAGAACTGGTTTGAGGTGGCTCTCCCAGAAAAGCAAAAAAAAAAAAAAAAAAATTTCTTAAAATCCCTCAGAAAATCTCCTTTCATGACTACTGAACCTACCTCAGTTACACGTCTGCTCCAAAATTAGTCACTGGCCATGGGCATAGAATGTCTCTATTACCTAGACAAGTCACTATAGCAGGGGTGTGATAGTTTGTTACTAGATTAGATAAGCAGTGAATAGCACAAAAGGCAGGTTGCTTAATCTCCCCTGACCTCACGGCCTCTCAACAATGGAGGTGAGGAAACAGGGAAGTGGGGAGTCAACAAGTCACGCCCACACTGTGAAAAGAATAGAAGAGACAGCAACATATTTTCTAAAACCGTGATAAAATTGACTTATTAGAGTATATTAGTTTCAGATGGACAATATTTGTATGTATTGCAAATTGATCACCACAATGTCTAGTTAAAATCTATCTCCATCATAGCAAAAAAAAAAAATGTGGTCTTTATGATGAAAACCAAGATCTACTCTCTTGGCAGTTTTCAGGTTTGCAACACAGTATTGATAACCANAGATACCCACACAAATGATGATTTTTCTTATAAATGTAAATATCTCTTAGAAAAAAGTAAATTCTACTGGTTATCTCCTGTGTCTGTTTTGTTTGTTTTTTTCCTTAAAAACATAACCAGCTCAAGATAACCCTAGTGCCAAAGAAACATATTTTGGAGTGGCATATTCTGTCCCCTTTCACTATACAAAATAAATATTACTATATCAACCAAATGGAACCCTGATGGATTTTGAATTATACAAATTTAATTACTCTTTTAAGTGCTGTGACAGATATGCAGTCAGCATACTCGGAGTTCCCTTCAAGAAGGAACTCACTTCCCAGATCTGGGGAGAGGAGTTTACCTGACAGCTTCCAGTTTGTAGCAACTTCCCTGGTGGCTCAGACAGTAAAAGCATCTTCCTGCAACATGGGAGACCTGGGTTCAGTCCCTGGGTTGGGAAGATCCCCTGGAGAAGGAAATGGCAACCCACTCCAGTATTCTTGCCTGGAAAATCCCATGGACAGAGGAGCCTGGCAGGCTACAGTCCATAGGGTCGAAAAGAGTCAGACAGGACTGAGCGACTTCACTTTACTTCACTTTTGTGTTGGCCTCAGATTTCAAGATAAGGTCTCATTATTAGTATGGCCTCTGGCCAATGACTAAGAGAGGTGATGGTAAAATTGAGCAGGACCCTTTGGGGTCCTCTCTGAAGGAGATCAGCCCTGGGATTTCTTTGGAAGGAATGATGCTAAAGCTGAAACTCCAGTACTTTGGCCACCTCATGAGAAAAGTTGAGTCATTGGAAAAGACTCTGTTGCTGGGAGGGATTGGGGGCAGGAGGAGAAGGGGCTGACCGAGCATGAGATGGCTGGATGGCATCACTGACTTGATGAACATGAATCTGAGTGAACTCCAGGAGTTGGTGATGGACAGGGAGGCCTGGCGTGCTGTGATTCATGGGATCGCAAAGAGTCGACGTGACTGAGCAACTGAACTGAACTGAACCGGGCACCAAAGCCTTCCTGTGTCCCCTGTTTCTTGTTTATAGGAAGTAGACTTCCTTCAGCCTCCTTGAGCTTTCCTGAGTTCCAAAGTAAAGATTCAGTTGCTTATCAGGGAAAGGGGAATGCAGAAGCAAGGGATGAGTAGTCAATAAAGTGTAGTGCAACCTTGGGGCATGTTCCTACTTCCTACTCAAGGGATACACATAACAATAGCTTTGAATTATTCTGTAGGAACTAAGCGCCCACTCTGGTGGAGGATGGTAACTTCAGGTTGAAGACAAGATTCCTGGGTCACTTCTCTGTTGCTATTACTCTGCCTTCCATGCCATAGGCCGATAAGACTGGGAGATGAGATACTGAGCCAATGAAAACTACTTTATTTGGAAAGTCAGGTGACTGAGAAGATGACAGACTAATGTCTCAAAATAGCCGTCTCGTCAGGGTTTGGAAACCAAGTCATTTTACAGAGCCAGAGAGAAGAACAATGAGGAGCTATCTCAAGGCAGAATAGAGAGGAGCTATCTCAAGGCAGAATAGAGAGGCAGAGCAATAGGGAAATAAAGTGAAAGTCTTCAGTCTTGCAAAACATCTCTCAGAAAGGCCAGCCTTTGGAACGGGTATGTTAATCCTTTCTATTCACAGGTGGGCAGGATCAGATTATCTGTCAATGAGTTGAACAAAGGCACTTTACATCTAGCAGAGGGACAGGGTCCTGTAAGGCAGGCTATTATGAACAATAATAATAATAATAATAATAATAAAGCAATGAAAGGTAAGTAAAAGAAACAGTTTTCAACATGGAATCAGCATTGGCTTCTTCTCTGCAAAATTATCTCACCAGCAACTGATTAGAAGAAAGCTACACACTCTGCCACTATAACCTCAAGTTTTGCCTATGAAAACTTTCCCCCAAAACCATCAGGGAGTTTGCAGGGGAGGTTGAGCATAAGTCACCCATTCTCCTTACTTGGCTTTGCAGCAAAACTGTCTCTGCTCCATATGCTGATATTTCAGTTTGTTTGGCCTCACTGTACTTCAGACACACAAACTTGTGTTCAGTAACAGTGACAGCCTAGGGTCTGCTGTAATGAAAGCACCCCCTCACTCATGACCGAGCTAAGTTGTGGTACAAGGGCCTTGACATTTTCTCCCAGTGTGAGACTCATCTACCACGTGTGCATGAAAACATTGCCTGTGTCAACTTGAAAAAAAAAGAAAAAGTCACGACCTAAAAGTTGAGAGTTGTTTTATTTGGTGGGAATTTTTAGGAGTTTTAGGAATTAGGGAATATTAACCCTGGGAGACAGCATCTCAAGTAACTATGAGAGAACCGAGGAGGCCGGGGGAGGAGTTAGGTTATAGAGAAGTTTGCAACAAGGGGCTGATAGTATGAACATCAAAGGATGACTGTTAATTAAGGAAAGCCGGATATTCAAATTAAGGAATTTGGCACCTTTCTATGTATAGGAAGTTGCAGAGCCGAGGTTTACGGAAACCGCTCCTTTCATGTGCATCTCAGCTATCTAGGGCCAGTGTCCCGTGTCTTTTCCCATTCCCCCAGCTCCTCAGTGCTCTCTGTGGGAAGCGGCAGCAGCTGGAGGCTGCCAGAGAGCAATGTTCCTCCTGGGCACCCTCCACATTCAGAAATTCATCTATGGAGGGGCAGAACCCCTGATGGCTGCAACAGCGTTGTTTACTGACGTGAACGGAAATATTCCATTTCTCACCTGCCGTATCGGTAAGCAAAGGATACCGCAGTCATCAGGCCACTACAGCCATCCTAAGTAATGAAACCTGCGGGGAACTCAGGTTGGAGACAAACGGGTCATCCACTGCCAACCCCTCAGCCTCTGCAGCCACCCCCAGTGTTGCACCCTCAGAGGAACTCAGGATAGGAAAAGCTCAGGATACTGGCCCTAGATCGCTGAGGAACGTATCAAATGAAGCTGACCCAGACGCTGTGGGGCTCCTGGGCCTGGAAGCCTTTCCTGTAGCCTGCTTCTCGACTGCAGTTTTCCATGACCTTCCCTGAGTTCCAAAGGGCAGATTGAAAGAGCTGCTAACCTGGGACATGAGTTTGCACAAATTCTGGGATGTGGTGAAGGACAGGCAAGCCTGCGCGCTGCAGTCCATGGATCTCAAAATGACACAGCATGAACAAAGACGAAGGAGGAGCCACCAGGAAGCAACAGCGCGGCTCTGGAACATAGTCCTGGTTCCACCCTGAGGAGTACACACAGCAACGTCTTTAGGCTTTTTAAGAGGTCAGCTTTCTTCATACCAAAGAATGATCACCTGAGGCAATGCTAAACGAACCCGAGAAGCTCATCAAGATTATTTGAGACCAAATTCGAGGAGTGGAGGCCCTGCACACATGCTAATCTTACCAGCAAAACCACCCCTGAATTGTTACCATAAGACTCCACACCAAACTTCCCTTGTTTGGACATATAATTTTCAAAAGCAGGAGCCAGCCAGGCAAAGCAATAAAGCTATTCTTTTCTATTTTACACCAAACTCTGTCTCTGAGAGTCAATTCAGCACCAGTGTACAGAGGGTGAGCTTTTGACATCAAAAAGAATGATTTCAATGAGCTCAGACTTTTGCATCATCCCATATACAGAGAAACACTAAATATCTTGAGATAATCTGTTTTGTTTGTTTGTTTGTTTGTTTTTAAACTAACAGTAATCTTTTGGTGCTCTAATTACTTCATATTTGTGGCAAAAAAAAAAAAATCTTATGTATCTTTTCTCCTTTCTTACTTCTCAGAGCTAGCTGAGAGACTGCTTCCAGAGTTTTAAGTCTTCAGTTTTGTCCACTAATTTAAAATAATTCCTAGGGTTTAGGTTGTGCATTATTTTCAGTCAACACAGGTAGTGAGTGATCCAGAGCTTCCAAAGGCCTGGCAGAGATTTGGTGGATCTGCTTTGCTATATGACAAGTTCCCATCGGCCCCATCCAGATATTTCTCACTTCTTTTTGCTGGTATAGTTTTCCATTAAAAGTAAAATGCAATATCTTAACAAATTCATATAAGAAATGATTGAAAATCCTAATCAGAGTTAAGGCTGAGATTCTGCAAAGGTCAAATGTCATATCCTCTGTGAAATCTCTGACATCTTTAGTCACAGCTACTCTAGTTCCTGAGTTTTGCACATTGCTCATTCTAAATTACAGCACAGTGTATATATAATTATTTGGTGCGATTACCCTCTCTAACTGTACCAAATGAAATAATGTCATCATTTCTACTTATATCTCTGTGTAATTTACTAGTTGTATCTATATACGTTTAGAAAGGAGCATTACTACAAGGAAACGTTGTCATTTTAGAACAGCAGATTGTAAGAGATCAGCCATTAAAGGTGGAGAAAATGTCTGAGAATTGTAAGCAGTCTCTCTCTGCTGGGTGACCCACCTTTTACTTTACTCCCATAAAGAGATGTTAATAACTGAAATATATACTGATTTTATGCTCAGATCTTATACAGAATTTCACATAAATATGTCATATTCAGTAATATTTAATACTTCTGTGGAGTGTTTAATTTATAAACTTATCTTGAACTCTATATTTCAACAATCTTTGCCTTTAAAAAGAAAAAGCATACAGAAAAAGAACCTCTTATAATACAATTGAGTTCTGAGAAATTGTGCAAAAGCAGAGTCACATTTTTTTCTTTTAGAAAATCCTTAGTAAAGCTACAAATAATGTAAGAAAAGATAATAAATACATCNCCCCATGGACTGCAGCATGCCAGGCCTCCCTGTCCATCACAAACTCCCAGAGCTTACTCAAACTCATGTCCATCGAGTTGGTGATGCTGTCCAACCATCTCATCCTCTGTCATCCCCTTTTCCTCCTGCCTTCAATCTTTCCCAGCATCAGAGTCTTTTCAAATGAGTCAGATCTTTGCATTAGGTGGCCAAACTATTGGAGCTTCAGCTTCAGCATCAGTCCTTCCAATGAACACCCAGAACTGATCTTCCTTACGATGGACTGGTTGGATCTCCTTGCAGTCCAAGGGACTCTCAAGAGTCTTCTCCATGACCAGTTCAAAAGCATCAGTTCTTCAGTGCTCAGCTTTCTTTATAGTCCAACCATCACATCTTCTCATAGAATCTTCTGCTTTTGACTGCAGATGGTCTTTAACATGGGGTGGGTTGGGCCATTTAAAGGAGTTACTTAGTTTTCCTATGTATCTTCCATATATAAAAGAGGTATATGTATTATTATGGTTTTGTTTGTTTTTCTTCTGATAATTTATGTTTAATTACAAGAGGGTGTCCTAGTCAAAATCCAAACTAGTCAATTCTAAAAGAAACCAACCCTGAATATTCATTGGAAGGACTAAAAGATGAAGCTGAAGCTTCACTGTTTTGTATATCTGATGCAAAGAGCTAACGTATTACAAAAATACTCTAATGCTGGGAAAGATTGAGGGCAGGAGGAGAAGGGGGCGAAAGAGGATGAGATGGTTGGATGGCATCAGTGACTCAGTGGATATGAGTTTGACCATCTCTGAGAGATAGTGAAGCACAAGTAAGCCTGGCGTGCTTCAATTTATGGAGTCACAAAGAGTCAGACACAACTGAGTGATTGAACAATGTCCCAAACCCATTCCCAGCATGTCTGTACTTTATTTCTGTTGTGGAGGAGGGAAAAAAAAATTATCTGCTCTTCTAGGATTTTCACTGGTTCACCCCCTTGTAATTAGATATAAGTTATCAGGAGAAAAACAAACAAGAACAACTGTAATAGTATATAAACGCCTCTTTTATATATGGAAGATACATAGAAAACTAAGTAACTCCCTTAAATTGCCCAACCCATCACATTTTAAATGCCATCTGCAGCCAAAGAAGAAAATGCTGGTGGGGCAAGGGGAACCAGTTATAGGAGATTATTAGAGGAAGCACAGTTAACAAGGGTAAGATTGTTATGAATGTTTAAGGTCATCTCCTTCTCCACTGACAAGAAGATTTAGTCACTCTACTTCCCCTGGGGTACCCAGGAAGATACCCACACAAATGATGATTTTTCTTATAAATGTAAATATCTCTTAGAAAAAAGTAAATTCTACTGGTTATCTCCTGTGTCTGTTTTGTTTGTTTTTTTCCTTAAAAACATAACCAGCTCAAGATAACCCTAGTGCCAAAGAAACATATTTTGGAGTGGCATATTCTGTCCCCTTTCACTATACAAAATAAATATTACTATATCAACCAAATGGAACCCTGGTGGATTTTGAATTATACAAATTTAATTACTCTTTTAAGTGCTGTGACAGATATGCAGTCAGCATACTCGGAGTTCCCTTCAAGAAGGAACTCACTTCCCAGNCCTTACTTGGCTTTGCAGCAAAACTGTCTCTGCTCCAGATGCTGATATTTCAGTTTGTTTGGCCTCACTGTACTTCAGACACACAAACTTGTGTTCAGTAACAGTGACAGCCTAGGGTCTGCTGTAATGAAAGCACCCCCTCACTCATGACTGAGCTAAGTTGTGGTACAAAGGCCTTGACATTTTCTCCCAGTGTGAGACTCATCTACCACGTGTGCATGAAAACATTGCCTGTGTCAACTTGAAAAAAAAAGAAAAAGTCATGACCTAAAAGTTGAGAGTTGTTTTATTTGGTGGGAATTTTTAGGAGTTTTAGGAATTAGGGAATATTAACCCTGGGAGACAGCATCTCAAGTAACTATGAGAGAACCGAGGAGGCCGGGGGAGGAGTTAGGTTATATAGAAGTTTGCAACAAGGGGCTGATAGTATGAACATCAAAGGATGACTGTTAATTAAGGAAAGCCGGATATTCAAATTAAGGAATTTGGCACCTTTCTATGTATAGGAAGTTGCAGAGCCGAGGTTTACTGAAACCGCTCCTTTCATGTGCATCTCAGCTATCTAGGGCCAGTGTCCCGTGTCTTTTCCCATTCCCCCAGCTCCTCAGTGCTCTCTGTGGGAAGCGGCAGCAGCTGGAGGCTGCCAGAGAGCAAACAATGTTCCTCCTGGGCACCCTCCACACTCAGAAATTCATCCATGGAGGGGCAGAACCCCCTGATGGCTGCAACAGCGTTGTTTACTGACATGAACGGAAATATTCCATTTCTCACCTGCCGTATCGGTAAGCAAAGGATACCGCAGTCATCAGGCCACTACAGCCATCCTAGGTGATGAACCCTGTGGGAACTCAGGTTGGAGACAAACGGGCCATCCACTGCCAACCCCTCAGCCTCTGCAGCCACCCCCAGTGTTGCACCCTCAGAGGGACTCAGGATAGGAAAAGCTCAGGATACTGGCCCTAGATCGCTGAGGAACGTATCAAATGAAACTGACCCAGACGCTGTGGGGCTCCTGGGCCTGGAAGCCTTTCCTGTAGCCTGCTTCTCGACTGCAGCTTCCATGACCTTCCCTGAGTTCCAAAGGGCAGATTGAAAGAGCTGCTAACCTGGGACATGAGTTTGCACAAATTCTGGGATGTGGTGAAGGACAGGCAAGCCTGCGCGCTGCAGTCCATGGATCTCAAAATGACACAGCATGAACAAAGACGAAGGAGGAGCCACCAGGAAGCAACAGCGCGGCTCTGGAACATAGTCCTGGTTCCACCCTGAGGAGTACACACAGCAACGTCTTTAGGCTTTTTAAGAGGTCAGCTTTCTTCATACCAAAGAATGATCACCTGAGGCAATGCTAAACGAACCCGAGAAGCTCATCAAGATTATTTGAGACCAAATTCGAGGAGTGGAGGCCCTGCACACATGCTAATCTTACCAGCAAAACCACCCCTGAATTGTTACCATAAGACTCCACACCAAACTTCCCTTGTTTGGACATATAATTTTCAAAAGCAGGAGCCAGCCAGGCAAAGCAATAAAGCTATTCTTTTCTATTTTACACCAAACTCTGTCTCTGAGAGTCAATTCAGCACCAGTGTACAGAGGTTGAGCTTTTGACATCAAAAAGAATGATTTCAATGAGCTCAGACTTTTGCATCATCCCATATACAGAGAAACACTAAATATCTTGAGATAATCTGTTTTGTTTGTTTGTTTGTTTGTTTTTAAACTAACAGTAATCTTTTGGTGCTCTAATTACTTCATATTTGTGGCAAAAAAAAAAAAATCTTATGTATCTTTTCTCCTTTCTTACTTCTCAGAGCTAGCTGAGAGACTGCTTCCAGAGTTTTAAGTCTTCAGTTTTGTCCACTAATTTAAAATAATTCCTAGGGTTTAGGTTGTGCATTATTTTCAGTCAACACAGGTAGTGAGTGATCCAGAGCTTCCAAAGGCCTGGCAGAGATTTGGTGGATCTGCTTTGCTATATGACAAGTTCCCATCGGCCCCATCCAGATATTTCTCACTTCTTTTTGCTGGTATAGTTTTCCATTAAAAGTAAAATGCAATATCTTAACAAATTCATATAAGAAATGATTGAAAATCCTAATCAGAGTTAAGGCTGAGATTCTGCAAAGGTCAAATGTCATATCCTCTGTGAAATCTCTGACATCTTTAGTCACAGCTACTCTAGTTCCTGAGTTTTGCACATTGCTCATTCTAAATTACAGCACAGTGTATATATAATTATTTGGTGCGATTACCCTCTCTAACTGTACCAAATGAAATAATGTCATCATTTCTACTTATATCTCTGTGTAATTTACTAGTTGTATCTATATACGTTTAGAAAGGAGCATTACTACAAGGAAACGTTGTCATTTTAGAACAGCAGATTGTAAGAGATCAGCCATTAAAGGTGGAGAAAATGTCTGAGAATTGTAAGCAGTCTCTCTCTGCTGGGTGACCCACCTTTTACTTTACTCCCATAAAGAGATGTTAATAACTGAAATATATACTGATTTTATGCTCAGATCTTATACAGAATTTCACATAAATATGTCATATTCAGTAATATTTAATACTTCTGTGGAGTGTTTAATTTATAAACTTATCTTGAACTCTATATTTCAACAATCTTTGCCTTTAAAAAGAAAAAGCATACAGAAAAAGAACAACTTATAATACAATTGAGTTCTGAGAAATTGTGCAAAAGCAGAGTCACATTTTTTTCTTTTAGAAAATCCTTAGTAAAGCTACAAATAATGTAAGAAAAGATAATAAATACATCAATTTTCATTGATTACTTGTTTTCTAAAAGTTTCTGTAATAAAGTTGATAGCTTCTTTTGGTAATTCTGTTGAGCTATTGTAATATATGACATATATGGAAATAATTTTTATAAATAAATTAGGTAAATTTATTATATAACCTTAAATCTGTAGAAGTAAATAATTTTAAAAAGATGTATACCATTTTTTATGGGAAGAAGACATATTGCTTTTTAAATTTTACTTTAATAAAAACATATAATGAGATACTTCCTAAAGTGTATATCATGAACATTGAAAGCTACAAAATTCAAATAGTTTTTGGAGAATAAAAATGATGTCATTTATTGGATGCATTGATAAGGAAATAAAGAAAAAACCTAGATGCAAACCACTATGAAACCTAATGTGGGGGAGGGGAAATTTCCCCTCTTCATCTTGGTTCTTTTGGCTGGTGATCAAAGTGACATAAAGTCAAAAGAGCCATGGAAATTATTACTATGAACAAAGTTACTGGAGGTGTTGAAATTCCAGCTGAGCTATTTCAAACCCTAAAGGATAATGCTGTTTTAATGATGCTAAATATGCCAGCACGTTTGGAAAACGCAACAGTGGCCACAGGACTGGAACAGGTCAGTTTTCATTTTAATTACAAAGAATGCCAATGCCAAAGAATGGTCAAATTGCAGTACAATTGCTAGCAAGATAATGCTCAACATCCTTCAAGTTAGACTTCATCAGTATGTGAACTGAGAACTTCCATATGTACAAGTAGAATTTAGAAAAGGCAGAGGAACCAGAGGCCATGGCACCCCACCCCAGTACTCTTGCCTGGAAAATCCCATGGGTGGAGAAAGCTGGTGGGCTGCAGTCTGTGGGGTCGCTAAGAGTCAGACATGACTGAGCATCTTCATTTTCACTTTTCACTTTCATGCATTGGAGAAGGACATGGCAACCCACTCCAGTGTTCTTGTCCTGGAGAATCCCAGGGACGGGGGGTGGGGTGGGGCTGGTGGGCTGCCATCTATGGGGTCTCAGAGTCGGACACGGCTGAAGCAACTTAGCAGCAGAGGAACCAGAGACCAAATTGTCAACAAACACTGGATAATAGAGAAAAACAAGAGGATTTCAGAAAAAAAAACATCTGCTTAAGTTTTATTGACTATTCTAAAGCCTTTGATGGTGGGAATCACAACAAACTGTGGAAAATTCTTAAAGAGATGGAAATACTAGACCACCTTACCTAATCCCTGAAAAACCTGTATTGAAGGTCAAGAATTCAGTTCAGTCCAGTCACTCAGTCATATCAGACTCTTTACAACCCCATGGACTGCAGCATGCCAGGCTTCCCTGTCCATCACCAACTCCCAGATCTTTCTCAAACTCTTGTCCATCAAGTTGGTGATGCCATCCAACCATCTCATCTTCTGTCATCCCCTCTCCTCCTGCCTTCAGTCTTTCCTGGCATCAGAGTTTGTTCCAGTGAGTGAGTTCTTTGCATCAGGTGGCCAAAGTATTGGAGCTTCAGCTTCAACATCAGTCCTTCCAATGACTGTTTAAGACTAACTTGATGAACTGGCTGGATTTCCTTGCAGTTCATGGGACTCTCAGTCTTCTCCAACGCCACAGTTCAAAAGCATCAGTTCTAGGTTCTCAGCTTTTTTTTATGGTCCAACTCTCTCATCCATAAATGTCTACTGGAAATACCATAGCTTTGAGTATACAGACCTTTGTCAACAAAGTAATGTCTCTGTTTTTTATTACAGTCTAGGTTGGTCATAGCTTTTCTTCCAAGAAGCAGGTGTCTTTTAATTTGATGGCTACAGTCACAATCGTCAGTAATTTTGGAGCGCGAGAAAATAAAGTCTGTCATTGTTTCTACTGTGTGTGTGTGAAGGGGCTCACTGACACAAGTGTGTGGATGTATTGGTCACATCATGCAGCATGTGCAATCTTAGCTTCCTGACCAGTAATGAAACCTGTGTTCCCTGCATTGGGAGCACAGAGCCCTATCCTCTGCACACCAGCAGGGAAGTCTCAAAACTATATTGTTTTAATTTTAATGAGATGTAGATCTGGAAATTGATTGTTTGAAAAAGCTTCCTTTTGAGGGTAAATTTTAAAATCTACTGTGATATTTAAAATAAAGCAAAAGTAAACACACAAACCCAAACCCAAACACATGTGTGCTATTAAAAAAACAAACAAAAAATAGCACTACTAAATTTATCATCAGGCATCTGTTTTTATATATATATATATAAAATCAGTGTAGGGTTATATGATATATATATATATAATCAGTATAGGGCTATATGTATTATCTCTCTCTTTTCTGAACCACTTTGATTTAATGATTAAACTGCTGCACAGGAGAGTTTATGCCAGGGGAGCTTGAGGAAAATTCTAACTCTGTCATTCTTTTCTTTATAACTTTGGACCAGTTGGTTATCTTTCTGTATATTTTTTGTTTTCTTTGATTTTTCATTTGTAAGCCAAGACGACACATTTCACCTTTCTCCTTCACTGGAAATGTGTGATTATTAAGGTACCAAATGATTAAGGGATCTATGAACTGGTTTTAGGCAAAGGATAAAAGGAAAGATATATATATTTGAATGCAGAGTTCCAAAGAATAGCAAGGAGAGGTAAGAAAGCCTTCTTCAGTAATCAATGCAAAGAAATAGACAAAAACAATAGACTGGGAAAGGCTAGTGATTTCATGAACAATGGAGATATCAAAGGAATATTTCATGCAAAGATGGGCACAATTATGGACAGAAATGGTATGGACCTAACTGAAGTAGAAGATAGTAAGAATGTGGCAAGAATACACAGAAGAACTGTGCAAAACAGACCTTCATGACCCAGATAATGGTATGATTACTCATCTAGAGCCAAACATCTAGAGCGAAAAGTCAAGTGGACCTTAGGAAGCATCACTACGAACAAAGCTAGTAGAGGTGATGGAATTCCAGTTGAGCTGTTTCAAATCCTAAAAGATGATACTGTTAAAGTACTGCATTCAATGTGTATGACAGCAAATTTGGAAAACTCAGCAGTGGCCATGGGACTGGTAAAGGTCAGTTTTCATTCCAATCTCAAAGAAAGGCAATGCCAAAGAATGTTCAAACTACTGCCCAGTTGCACTCATCTCACATGCTAGCAAAGTAATGCTCAAAATTCTCCAAGCCAGGCTTCAACAGTATGTGAACCGTGGACTACCAGATGTTCAACCTGGTTTCAGAAAAGACAGAGGAACCAGAGATCAAGTTGCCAACATCCATTGGATCATCAAACAAGTAAGAGAATTCAAGAAAAACATCTACTGCTTTACTGACTGTGCTAAAGCCTTTGACTGTGTGGATCACAACAAACTGGAAAATTTTTCAAGAGATGGGAATGCCAAACCACCTGACCTTCTTCTGGAGAAATCTGTATGTGGGTCAAGAAGCAACAGTTAGAATTGGACAAGGAACAATAGACTGGTTCCAAATCAGGAAAGGAGTACATCAAGGCTGTATACTGTCACCCTGCTTATTTAACTTGTATGCAGACTACATCATGAGAAACGCTGGGGTGGATGAAGCACAAGCTGGAATGAAGATTGCCTGGAGAAATATCAATAACCTCAGATATGCAGATGACACTACCCTTATGGCAGAAAGCAAAGAAGAACCAAAGAGACTCTTGATGAAAAGGATAAAAGAGGATAGTGAAAAAACTGGCTTA
The DNA here is from genome assembly GCA_006410735.1 of Raphicerus campestris. NCBI lineage: Eukaryota > Metazoa > Chordata > Mammalia > Artiodactyla > Bovidae > Raphicerus > Raphicerus campestris. Next base: position 163,594 of record SJYW01007377.1, read on the forward strand.
AAAACTCAACATTCAGAAAACTAAGATCAGGGATTCTGGTACCATCACTTCATGGCAGATAGATGGGGAAACAATGGAAAGAATGATGGGGTTTTTTTGTTTTGTTTTGTTTTGTTTTTGCTTCACAATCACTGCAGACAGTTTCTGCAGCCATTAAATTAAAAGATGCTTGCTCCTTGAAAGGCAAGTCATGACCAACTTAGATAGCATATTAAAAAGCAGGGACATTACTTTGTCAACAAGGGTACTTACAGTCAAAGCTATGGTTTTTCCAGTAGCCATGTATGGATGTGACGGTACCATCATTTCATGACAAATAGATGGGGAAAGTACAGAAACAGTGACAGACTATTTTCTTGGTCTCCAAAATCACTGCAGACTGTGATTGCAGCCATCAAATTAAAAGATGCTTGCTCCTTGGAAGAAAAGCTATGTCCAACCTAGACAGCATATTAAAAAGCAGGGACATCACTTTGTCAACAAAGGTCCTTACAGTCAAAGCCATGGTTTTTCCAGTCATCATGTATGAATGTGAGAGTTGAACCATAAAGAAAGCTGAATGCTGAAGAAACGACGCTTTTGAACTGTGGTGTTGGAGAAGACTCTTGAGAGTCCCTTGGACGGCAAGGAGATCCAACCCATCCATCCTAAAGTAAATAGGTCCTAAATATTCATTGGAATGACTGATTCTGAAGCTGAAGTTCCAATCTTTTGGCCACCTGATGAGAAGATCTAACTCACTGGAAAAGACCCTCATGCTGGGAAAGATTGAAACAGGAGAAGGGGATGACAGAGGATGAGATGGTTGGATGGCATCACAGATTCAATGGACATGAGTTTGAGCAAGCTCCAGGAGTTGGTGATGGACAGGGAAGCCTGGAAAGATACAGTCCTTAGGGTCATAAAGAGTCAGATATGATTGAGTCATTGAACTGAACTGAAAAGTGGGGCAGTTCAGTTCAGTGGCTGAGTCATTTCCAACTCTTTGCAACCCCATGAATTGCAGCACGCCAGGCCTCCCTGTTCATCACCATCTCCCGGAGTTCACTCAGACTCATGTCCATCAAGTCTGTGATGCTATCCAGCCATCTCATCCTCTGTCGTCCCCTTCTCCTCCTGCCCCCAATTCCCTCCAGCATCAGAGTCTTTTCCAATGAGTCAACTTTTCACATGAGGTGGCCAAAGTACTAGAGTTTCAGCTTTCGCATCATTCCTTCCAAAGAAATCCCAGGGCTGATCTCCTTCAGAATGGACTGGTTGGATCTCCTTGCAGTCCAAGGGACTCTCAAGAGTCTTCTCCAACACCACAGTTCTTCGGCACTCAGCCTTCTACACAGTCCAACTCTCACATCCATACCTGACCACAGGAAAAACCATAGCCTTGACTAGATGGACCTTAGTCGGCAAAGTAATGTCTCTGCTTTTGAATATGCTATCTAGGTTGGTCATAACTTTTCTTCCAAGGAGTAAGCATCTTTTAATTTCATGGCTGCAGTCACCATCTGCAGTGATTTTGGAGCCCCCAAAAATAAAGTCAGACACTGTTTCCACTGTTTCCCCATCTATTTCCCATGAAGTGATGGGACCAGATGCCATGATCTTCGTTTTCTGAATGTTGAGCTTTAAGCCAAGTTTTTTGCTCTCAAATAGTGAAATTCAATTGAAGAATAATGGAAAGAAAAGATGGAGATAGCAAGTGAAAACATTTCTAAAGTTTTTATTATTTTTTCACGGTTTACAAGAGAAAGAAAAACACATCTGTCAAGAGATATTTATTAAAAATTAAAGGAAGCCAATAGAATAATTTTCAAGAATGTATAATTTTGAAACTACTAGGTAGTAAAAAGGATCAACAAAAGGTTTTTTTTTTCTTTTATCTCATAAAGACTCCTAAATAGGAAAAAGAAAAGTAATAGTAAAAGTGGATGGTTTTAAATAAATTGTAAANAAAGGAAGCCAATAGAATAATTTTCAAGAATGTATAATTTTGAAACTACTAGGTAGTAAAAAGGATCAACAAAAGGTTTTTTTTTTCTTTTATCTCATAAAGACTCCTAAATAGGAAAAAGAAAAGTAATAGTAAAAGTGGATGGTTTTAAATAAATTGTAAAAAATAAATTTATTTAGATTAAATTTCCCCATAAAAGTCCTCCATGGTTTTAAAGAAATTTAGCTACATTATTTTCTTAAGATACACTACAAATAAAATGATACAAGAGTAAATAAAGATGTGCAAAATCACAACAGGAAAAATATATCAATGATGCATGAGCAAGATAACTTAGAATCATAAAAGAAAACAATAAATAGGATAAGATACATTATTTTATATCAGTTAGAAGTTGTATTAGCTAAGCAATTTAATGGTAGTTTCATTTAGCCCTTATGAACAATCCTGTAAAACTGATACTATTATTATCTCATTTTGTGGACTCACCTGTGAAAACTGGAGGCTCAGAGAGTTTAAGAAATTTATCCAAAATCACAAAACTGGAGAATGATAGAGTCAAAGCTCTGTGATTCCAAAGTTTATATAATTAATTGTTGGCTTACATTTTATTTAAAGGAAAAACTTGGAATCCTCTAAAAATATTTTACTATTAAGTTCTTGCTCATTCTTGTGGTGCCTAGGCAGAGAAGAGACTGTCATCCATCTTTGACCTAGCTGCCAATAGTGTCTGAACATGGGGATTTGGTCCATTGTGGAGCACAGGTCTGGTACATGCTGGGTGCCATGCCAAAGAGAAGGAGCTGTTGCCCTCTCTCCTTGCTAAGGCGTGGCGCGTAAGGCTGGCCAGTGGTGGAGATAGGATGAGAACCCAGATGTTGCTGGGTCACAGAAATGCTGCATATAGAAACATGGAGCTGGCCCTGGACGCCTCTGCATTTCCTCACTTATCCTGCTAATATCCCCTTGGTGGAGGTAGTGTGACATTAAATAGCAAATGAAAATCACCACGAAGGAGGGAAAGGAAAAAACAAAAATAGAGAGACTGTGGAAAAAGGAATATTTTATGTATTTAGTTCCTTACACTGGAGAAGGAAATGGCAATCCATTCCGGTATTCTTGCCTGGAGAATCCCAGGGACGGGGAGCCTGGTGGGCTGCCGTCTATGGGGTCACACAGAGACAGACACAACTGAAGTTCCTTACACAGCACTTTTTGCCAGGTTTTAAACAAGAGTTCTCTCAATTTAATTTTGTGCAGGTCCTCACAAATTATGTAGATGACCCTACTTCAGACATATATTACACATATTAATATATGTTATGAGTGTGTATTATAGTTTAAGGATAACAAATGGAAAAGTGCTAAAGATCTGCAAAAATTCATTTGAGAAAAATGTGCATATCATCAACAAACAAAAGAGCTTATTGACGAAGATGAAAGAAGAGAGTGAAAAAAGTGCCTTGAAACTCAACATTAAAGGGTCATGGCATCTGGTCCCATTACTTCATGGCAAACAGAAGAGGAGAAAGTGGAAGCAGTGACATGTTTTGTTTTCTTGGACTCGAAAATCACTGCAGTCAGTGACTGCAGCCATGAAATTAAAAGACAATTGCTCCTTGGAAGGAAAGCTATGACAAATATAAACAGCATATTAAAAAGCAGAGCTATCACTTTACCAACAAAAATCTGTATAGTTAAAGCTACAGTTTTTCCAGTAGTCATGTATAGATGTGAGAGATGAATCATAAAGAAGACTGAGTGCTGAAGAACTGATACTTTCAAATTGAGGTGTTGGAGAAGACTCTTGGGAGTCCTTTGGACTGAAAGAGATCCAAACAGTCATTCCTAAAGGAAATCAGTCCTGAATATTTATCGGAAGGACTGATGTTGAAGCTGAAGATCCAATAATTTGGCCACCTGATACAAAGAGCTGATGCATTGGAAAAGACCCTGATGCTGGGAAAAATTGAAGGCAAAAGGAAAGGGAGTGGCAGAGGATGAGATAGTTAGATAGCATCGCCGACTCAATGGACATGAATTTGAGCAAACTTTGGGAGAGAGTGGAGGACAGTCTTCTGCACAGCCTGGTGTTCTGACAGATTCATGGGGTTGCAAAGAGTCAGATATGCCTTAGCAACTGAACAGTTACAACAATCAAGGAGAGGAAATGTGAAGTATAGTAATATAAGAAGTGATCAATTGGAGAGATGCCGGAGTTGAAATCAAGTGACTTTGTGACCCATTAGCAATGAGGAGAGAGAAGAATCTGAGAAGACTCTCATGTTTCCAACTCTGATAAGCCAGAACAAAAATTATTAGAGGAGGAATGTGAAGATGATGATCTTACTTTTGGGTATGATAGGTTGGAGATGCCTGAAGAAAATTTTGAATTCAATTGATCAGTTGCTTATGTCTGGAACTGAGCTGAGAGCTGTGGATTAAAGATGTATATTTGGGATTTACCACCATAGAGGATGTAACTGGAACTATAAGAGGTGATCACTCAGATTTAAGTTTAAGAGGACAAAATTTGAATATTATAATAATATGTGTTATCATTATTTTAACTAACATATATGAAGCTATGTGTCAATAACTATACTAAGTGAATTTCTACATTTAATCTATTTTATCTTGTCTCTGTTTCACTGGCCACTGTTAATACTTTTACCATGATAACAGAACCTGGGCATTACTTATTTGCTTTATTGGAAGCACCTAAAATAAACAATATTGATAATGTAATGACAAGTATATTTTTTGATGTATTACAAAAATAGCACTGCTTGAATGCAGAAAGAGGAAAGCTATTCATAAATGTTCCAACTTAAGCTGATGCTGATAACTCCAAAGTGATTCATTTCCTGTATCTGCTTAGACCTGATATTGATAGCTGGAAAAATAGCCAGGCCATTTTTCCACTGTGTTCTTAATTGAAATCTATATGTATATGAAGCCAAAGTCAGTCATGATAACATGACAGGGCAATAATTAACAGAGGTTTTCTTTCCTTTTTTCTGTCTTTCTTTTTTTTCCTTTTTGATATGGCCCTGTTCCATCCCTTCCTTCCCAAAACATGTCAGTTTTCAAGGAAACATGCAGCAAACATGGCTTGCTTCTGAGCCATAACAATGAAACATTTGTGAATATAAGCTGTTGATCTCCGTGTATAATGAAAAGATCTCTTGTTAGGAAAAATCTGGGGACATTTTGCAAGGCAAAATAGCAATGCAAATCTCTGTCTCTCCAAATCCATAAGCACAGTGCCTGGGCATAAATATCACTGTCTTTTTTTCTGTAGTCTCACTTTGTATATTAACCGAGCGTTGTGAGGAGCCAGGAGATTTCCACTCCTGGATGAGGCATAAATGTCCCAGGCAGGCCTGGATTAGTAAGCTATGAATAGTAAAAAGCCCTGCATAACAAATACCTTCTCTGATTCTTGTAAGGAACATTCCTAATGATGTGTGGTTTGCACCATAGGGAGGAAAGGAGATTTAAGGTTCTATCTAAAACTGAAAGCAGAAGGCTTTAATCAGTATGTAGTTGGCAGCTTGACTCACTCTCTTGAACACTTTAATTACTTCTGTGGGAAAAAAAATCCATCTGCATATTCAAATTTTCCACTAGAATCAAACAGCACGTGAAAGAGGGCATGAGATTAAAGGGCAACATTTTATAAAGTAAGTAAAATAATATTTTGTTGCTTTTTTGGATTGAATTCAACATTTTTTTGATTTCTCTTGGTTATTTACTACTTTGGGACCAAGAAATAGAAAATATTGATTGATTGATTGATCAGGTTATAATATTAATAAATTCTATCATATATTCAGCAACTCATCACATACTTTATTTCTCTGGTTAGTGTTTAGCATAATTGCTAAATTGAGGAGAATAAAGAAAATATTATTTTTCAAATTTCTATGCAGTTTGAGAAAGCAATTTGACTGATAATTCACTGTCAAGGAAGTCCACGACAACTGAAAAATTCTGATGTCCTAGAAAATTTTATTTGAATGAATACTATGCAGATTTTGAAATAAGCAAAACCACTAAAGATAATTGGTGAATGAGAGTATAACATAGCAAAGCTTAGAAGCAGGTGCTGAAAATTAATTCCATTCATTTCTAAACCAAGGTCAGGTTTTATACTTGGAAATTGATTTAAAAAGTGGTTGTTGGATATGTTAGAATAAACCCCTAAGCTTTTATCCTTTCATTCTGTTGGCTTTTATGAGACTGATAGCCACAGGGCAGGCACCCACGTTTTTGTAATGATTTGTGATAGCACCAACAGTAGTGATAATAAAATAGCTAACATGTGCTAAGTACTTAACCTATCATAGCCTGTTTAATTTTTTCAGCAACCCTCTAAGGCAGGTACTATTATCATCTGCAGAAAGAATGTAATTTTCTCAAGGTTTCAGAGATGTTTAGTAAATATATCAGCTAATTTCTGTTATGCTAGCTAGCAATTAAAAATAAGACATCTTGATAAATTAAATAAGAGGTTATATGTTACAAGGATAATTGGGCTCGGGAGTGGGTAGGAGTTCTTCTAAGGAGCCAAGAAGCGGGAATCGCAGCAGTTAGTATGTGGTCAGGATCATTCTAAACAAAAGAAAAAAGAAGCTTCCAATTGTTATACATCTGCCCCACAGTTGTTCTTGGATGGGAAGAAAAGAGATCTTGAGCCCAAAACTCTTGGAACAGGAAACAGGTGTCTGGGTTTACCATCCTGCCAAAAGAGGCATATACACAAAGAAGACATATTTATTAAAAAGGGATCAGGCCATTCATAGGAAAACGGGGAATGAGCACTATGTGACCACACCTGCTAATGCTTCCCACGATGGTGCCGCATTTGATCCCTTTGCTTAAGCACTTCCAGAATTTATATGATGGTCCCATTCACAGCTCAATGCTAAATGCTACCATCATTATATCACTAAAAATTACATCATCTGCCATAAAAAAAAATTAGGAAGGTTTTCATCTCAGAATAGAAAATTTATTTTAAGCTTTAGCTCTCTGAAAACATTTATTTCTTTGAAGAATGCAAATGACTTTATCCTCATTTATATCATGGGCCATTTACCATTTCATCATACACCTGGAAGAATCTGAGTGTCTGAACTGGTCCATAGCCCAGTCTTTGGGAACCACTGCAGGTTGTTGAGACACTGGAGTTGCTGAGACAGCATGCAATGCAGGAGATGTGGGTTCGATCCCTGAGTCATCCCCCTGTAGAAGGGCATGGCAACCCACTCCAGTATTCTTTCCAGAAATATCCCATAGACAGAGGAGCCTGGCAGGCTGCAGTCTATATGGTCACAAAGAGTTGCACATGACTGAAGCTTGAAAAGACTAAGGATGCAGGCAAAGGTGCTTTGCATTTTCAAGTAAGTGCATTAAAAATGCCAAAGTAATACAAAACAGTTTGCTTTATCTGTTACACTCCATTTTTCAATTCTTTCCTCAAAATCATATTAATATGGAATATAAACATGACATAGTTTAGAGCATTATGTCTTCCCTTCTCATGTTTTCAAAGTTGACTTTAATTACCTCTTCAATGCCTGATGTAGAACTGTTTGCTAAAGTAGGAAATCAGGAAAATTATTTTGATAAAATGTTTTCTTTTTTAATTTATTTTTTCTTAGTTGAGCATAAATGTGTCTCAAACATTCCATAGGCTGTAATTTGAGAGACTGCCAGGATTCTTCTTCTATCCCAGACTGTTTGACAGTCTGGGGCTGATTCTGCCTCTCTTAAGCATAGTTTCATTCCACAATACTGTGTATATGCAGCATTTGTAACACTCCTCTACCATCCATTCATTCCCAATTTCAGAGCATATGTGATGCTTACTAGCCACATTACATTTCCAGTTGTAATTTAAACACAAACAAGCTGGATATTGACTTGATCATTCCAAATCAGCAGAGACCATCAAATAGTGATGGATTTTAAGAAACATCGTCTTGAATATACAAAATTTCAGTGCTATTAAGATTAAAACATAGGGAAAAGTGGAATCAGTATTTGTCATTCTGTCCAGTCAAAGTAGCAGTTCTTGTAAGAATATGAAATTTTTATATCCCAGCAAGAGACTGAAATCAGAGTAAGACTATGAAACTAATCATAATGATATATTAATAAATGTTGAACTGTCATTCGGAAAGAGATATGGTTCCTTCAGGAGGAGGCGTTTGCTTATTTGAACAAATGAAACAATGCTATGAATTTAAATATATTTCCTCCTTACAAAATAAAGTAGGTAGCAGAGCTGGTCCTGGGCAGGAGGCCTGGAAATTTATTAGGTTTCGCTGCTGCTCCTCACCAGCCTTCTGTCAGAGGCTGGCGCCTCACTGACAGCTGTTCAAAGTTACTCTAAATCCCAGCTGCCCTGCCACTGCAGGAGCTTAGGTGAGGAGACAAAGACTTTATGTAACTCTTCGCCCTCAGGTTCTTGTAACTAGAAAAGAAAACTGATCAGGAGATACAACCTAGTTTCCAGATGTCTATTTAGCAGAATTTAATTGGCCTGGCAGAATGGTTGGCTTTTCTTTCCCTCCTGAAATGTTGTGTTACCTTAGCTTCCAGTAGCTTTGAGCATCACTTAGTTTCTCCCTTCCTCTCTTTATACCACCTTCCGTTTGTGTGTGCTGCTGCTGCTGCTGCTAAATCGCTTCAGTCGTGTCCGACTCTGTGCGACCCCATAGACAGCAGCCCACCAGGCTCCCCCATCCCTGGGATTCTCCAGGCAAGAACATTGGAGTGCGTTGCCATTTCCTTCTCCAGTGCATGAAAGTGAAAAGTGAAAGTGAAGTCGCTGAATCGTGTCCTATTCTTCGCGATCCCATAGACTGCAGCCCACCAGGCTCCTCCATCCATGGGATTTTCCAGGCAAAAGTACTGGAGTGGGGTGCCATTGCCTTCTCTGTCCTTTTGTGTGTGTCTGTATTCAAATTTCCCCTTTCCATAAGAACACTGGCTGTATTATAATAGATTAGGGCTCACTCTAACGACCTTGTTTAACTTGATTATCGCTATTAAGACTATTTGCAAAAAAGGTCACATACTGAGGAACTGAGGGTTTAGTATTTAAACATATCTTTTTATTGGAGAGACACAATTCAACCCTGAATATCAAGTCACCAGAGTTTGAGGGGAGAATGCAATGGCACCCCACTCCAGTACTCTTGCCTGGAAAACCCTATGGATGGAGGAGCCTGGTGGGCTGCAGTCCATGGGGTCGCGAGGAGTCAGACACGACTGAGCGACTTCACTTTCACTTTTCACTTTCATGCATTGGAGAAGGAATTGGCAACCCACTCCAGTGTTCTTGCCTGGAGAATCCCAGGGACGAGGGAGCCTGGTGGGCTGCTGTTTATGGGGTTGCACAAAGTCGGACACGACTGAAGTGACTTAGCAGTAGCAGTAGCAGTAGCAGCAGAGTTTGAGGACATAATACAAAATTCTTTTAAGAAACTGCATTCTATGTGGTCAATGATTAAATTTATAATTAATATACAATCTTAATTCTGACTTTGCATCATACAAATCATACAAATCAGGGATCTGAACAATATATGGCCTGCAGGAGCAATATGGACTGCATCTTGCTTTTGTAAATAAAGTGTTGTTGTTGTTGTTGTTGTTGTTTTTGGTAATACAGGCATGCTCTCTTGCTCATTTGTCTGTGGCTGCTTTCACTTTGCAACAGTGGAGTTGTTGCAACAGAAACTCAATGATCTGTAAAGCATAAAATAGTTTTTCCTTCAAAGAAGTTTGCAGACCCCTGATTTAAATAATAACTCTCTCTGATTGAATGTTTGCTTTGACATATACCAGCTCTGTGCTCTATGTTTTATATATCATAAGTCATTTATCTTGGTGTATTCCTTTTTTTAATAAATGAGGCTACCAAGCACTAAACAGTGTAAGATCATATAGCTGGTAAGGAATGGGACTGGAGCTTGAATCCTTATACATTCCAACCACTCACTTTTTTTTTTTCCATGAAATTATTTTTCCACAGTAGTAAGTTCCTTGTCATCTGTGGTATAAAAAGAAAAAAAAATTAATAGTTGGTCTTTATCCTAGGCTCCTGACACCTTTAGAGCTCCTGAAACACTTGGAATTTCCTCAGGGAAAAGATGATCAAAATGTGTTTCGTTCTAATAAAGTGACTTTTGGTAGATTCTTAAGAAAGCTTCAGGATGAGGGCTGGCCACCAGGAAGAACAACACTTAGTCTGAGGCTTGAACTTTCAGCTGCAGCCCATAGCCTCTGAGAGGGGAGAGAAACTAGAGACTGAGTTAATCACCAGTGATCACAATCATGCCTATGTAATGGAACCTCCATTAAAGACTCTCAAATGACAATATTTAACATGCTTACGAACTGGCAAACACATCCATGTTTCTGGACGGTGACACATCCCAAATGAAAGGGAGAGATGTTTCTGAGCTCAGGACCCTCTGGTCTTCCTCTTATATACCTCTTAACCTGGATGTTCATTTTATCAGCTATAATAAATTGTAATATTTAAGTATAGCGTTTTCCTGAGCTTTATGAGTCATTTTAGCAAATTATTGAACCGGGGGTGGTATCTCTGGTTTTGTAGCCAAGTAGAACAGAAGTGTGGGTAAACTCAGGACTCGATGCTTGCAGCTGGTGCCTGAAGTGAAGACAGTTTTATGGGACTGGACTCTTAAATCTGTGGGATCCAATAGGAAATCTGTGTAGTTAATGTCAGAATTAAGTTGAATTGTATGACACCCTGTTGATTTGAAGAATTGGAAAACTGGTTGGTGTGAGGGAAGAAAAACCTCTCTTCATCTGAAATAAAATATCACACCTAACTATACTTATTTGTCCTTTATACTCTGCAACTGTTTTAAATATTTTGAGATATACTCAATTGTGTAATTTCCTTTTGTTTCTTTTTATTAGAAACATTGATGACATGTTCTGAGCGTCTCATCTCCTATGAGATGGGATGAAAATAAAGCCCTCTCTGGGTGAGTGTATGAAATCCAAACATGTAGCTTAGACAAAAAAAAGAAACACCCTCAGAAAGTAGTTATTCAATCAGTATCTTGTCTGTCACACTACAGTGAAGGATAATCAGTTATGATAACTTATAAACTATCTTATTCATAAATGTAAACAACTACTTTAAAATATATATTCCTTTATTTAATAAAGATTGAGAGACCTAAATATCCCAGGTACATTTTTAGGTCCTAAATAACCAAAAACAAATGCAACTTAGAGTGTCCTTCCAGAAGTCAGAGTCCATTTGGAGATATAGAGAAGCTAGTTATAAAATAATGGGATAGGAGATGTAACATAGTCTTATTTAAAGAGCTTTTGGCATATATAGAGAAAAGCTAAATGACTTTTCCTTACAAGGGAATGTAATGAACCTGTTATACATAAATACACTCTCTCCTCCTGACAGGTAGCAACAAAAGTGACCAACTACAGAGACCTAAATTCCAAAGACCTGAAAGATGTAAAGTTGAAGATAGGAGTGTAATTATAACTCTAATTAGTGACCTAAATACCAAATCACTCCCTGAATGATCCCATAATCATTCAAAGTTCCATTTTATGCATTCAAATTCACAGGCAGTAACACTGGGTACTATCTGTTTGGTTGGTGAATGAATGCTTCTATTTTGTGATTTGGTTTTCTTTTTTACAGGTTTATTGAGATATAATTGACATAATGTTGTATAAGTTTATGATATATGAAGTACAAAAATTCAATTTTTTTGATTAAAAAAACACACAACATGAAATATCAGAGTGAAATAAAAACATTTTAGAAATGAAGCCAATAGAAACTTGAATAACACTAGTCTTTAAAAGTTTTCAAAATTAGGACATATGTATTAGATTATTCTGTTGTTTTTTTTTTCTAAATTTATTCATACCTAAGGAGTTCTTTATATTTTTCAATTGAGCTTTGTATAACTGTTAATTATAATAATTTGAAAAAGTTATGTTGATTTATAATTTAAAAAATTAATAGAGGGATAAAGAAAAAATACACTGATATATTTTTATATGAAATTAAGTTTTAGAAACACTATATAACCTTCTTTTGGTGACCTGTGACAGTGTAGATATGCACATATATAATACAACATAATATTAATCACTTTAATATCTGGTGTATTGTTTTTTGGACAAAAAATTGATTTCTCACGAGCTGTCTCTACAGGGATGAAGTCACCACTGAAGCTGCTAATCTTCAACAGACCCTGAGAGCAGCTCAGGGCTGAGGTCAGGAAAGAGGCTCTCTGTGGTCTGGGAAAAATTGGCAGAACAAGACTTCAGATAGATATTTTAGAAGACTTTGTGAGCTCAAATTCATTTATCTTCTCATATCTAGAAAAGGACTAAAATTGTTAACAGAGACATCTGCTCATGTGACTGGCAGCAACCATCTGCCAAAATGTGTGCTTGATTGTAATTATGCCTCTTCACTAAAATCACATATATAGTGACCTCTCCCTACCTCTTTGGAG
>SJYW01007377.1:189246-218620 GCA_006410735.1 Raphicerus campestris
GGATGCTTGGGGCTGGTGTACGGGATGATCCTGGGAGGTGGGGTGGGGAGGGAAGTGGGAGGGTGCTTTGGCATGGGGAGATCATGTACACCTGTGGCTGATTCATGTCGATGTATGGCAAAACCAATACAATACTGTATAATAGAATAAAGTATTAAAAAATTTTTTTTGAAAGCAGAAGCTTTACTGCTTCTTTTTTTCTGAAATATCTTTCCAAAGATGTTTGCATTAAAAAAAAAAAAAAGTATTGGAAGAGAGGGATAGTGTCTCTCTTTGGAGCAGAGGGCACTTTTGTATACTATACAATATAATCAAGATAATGTCTCCCTTCAGAGCAAAGCTTACTTTCTAGTTTGCAAGTAAGGTAAAATCTCAGACCCTTCACATTTTAACATTCAGTCACACCCAGTCTCCTTCCTTAGAGCCTTTTTTCTTATTCCTTATGCTTCTCTTGATTTCTTTGCCTCTCTGGGGTCAATATTTCTACCTATATCAGCGTAAGCCACTATCTTGGGCCTCTTTTCCCACTGAGAACCAAGAGCTAAGTTATAATTTAAAGTTTCCAAGTGATTCAAGTCCTTAGCCCATCAGGGCATTACTGACATCTCAGAAATGTAATATTCCAATTCCAATTCTAAAAGGGATTGGGAAAGAAAGGGGAAAAAAGAAAGGGGGAAAAAAGCACACATCTCTATTCAAATATTGATTTTTGAGTTAAGAGAACAGAAACTCAGAATCAGTAAATTGTGTGCACTCATACTTTCCTCCCTCAAAAAAATAAAAATAAGTATATGTGGTAATGTGGTGAAAAATTTATTCAGCCCTGACAATGGTGGGGTGAAGGATAGGTTCTTAGACTTTGTGAAGTTCTCACTTGAAGCAAAAAGATATGAATCTTCTATACAAAATGAAAGTCTTATTGATTTTTTTTTTTAGTATAGTGAAACTTCTGCCTCTGAAACCTTTCAGTGATGTGAAGTTAAGAGTGATAAATGACTGGTTACTGAAGGCTCAGTCTTGACATAGCTATTCCTACTAATATTAAGGTACAAAGGAGGTCAAAGTAGACAAAAGCAAAACCAGAAATAATAGGTGAAATTTGCATTAGGAGATGGTATTAAGTTGTTTTCTGCTTGCTTTGACTATGTTATGTGAAGGAGACTTGCTAAGACAATGGAGAAAATGAAACTTTTTAAGACCTAATTTAAAGTTAAAGATATTTAGGTATAATTTAAACTAAGAAGGCAGGTTTCTGTTAGTGCTTTACACACACATATCCACACACACACACACACACTTGTATATATACATCTGTGTAAAGAAAATTTTGAGAAAATACCTTTTACATGTAATGGAATGTTCTCAAGAAAGACCTAATTTACCATTTTCCCCTTTGTATTTCCTACTTGTTTTCCTTCTCATTTAAACCTTCATGTAACATTTTGCCTCTGAATGTCTACAAATGGTGACCCAGGAATATCAAGATACTTAATCAGAAGGCTGCCTTCCAAACACAGTCACAGTGTAATCAACTGGAGAAATGCCATCAAAACTTGCAGTCTTCCTCCATTCATTACCTTTTGAGTGGTGCAATATCCTCTTGTTCAGTTTTGCAACACTGTTGATGTTTTATTTATTTTTGCCAAATTAAGATGAATTAAACTTTAATTTTATATTGAAATTGTTTTGGAAACTCAAAACACCAGAGATGCTCTAGGGATCAGAGATCAGAATTTAAAAAAAACAGATAAGAGAAGGTAAGTTCAAAAACAGGAGTGGAGTTCACAGTATTAGGCTCAGGACTGTTTTCTTGAGCATACAAATTCTTTCCTGGGGTAGAAAAAACTGGGGCTTCTGTACATCAAATAGATATTTTTTTTCAAAGCCTTTGGAAATAATAAAAGTAGAGCCTGCAAAGTAAATATAGGTGGCATAAGAGATGCAGGCCACTATACACACCATCCTTCACTCTGAGCAATACACATAAAATCAAAGTATCAGATCATGACAGTTTTTATAACAATCTATGCTTCTTTCTCTTACATTGAAGAATTAAGTGAATGCTTCAGCAGAAGTTGGAAGTGTTTTTAATAATTTAACAGATGTGTTTGTTATTGTCTTATTAGACAATGTCGTAAAAGAAAGCATATTTCTTAATTCATTTAAGTAAATTTTATTAAGACACTCAAACTTCAGAGATGGTGCTAGGTGCTAGGAGCACATTGATGAACAGAACAGATAAGATCCCTGCCTTTGTAAGTCTTGTAGTCTAGTGGCCCATGTGTACACAGATCTTGGGAACAGGGAAGAGAGGAAGTAGAGTGAGAGTTTGATTGCCCACCAAAATATGAACCAGAACAGGCAAGTGTAAGATACTAGTGGCAGGAAGAGAAGAGGAAATTGGGAAGATGTAATAGGAAATTCTTGTGCTGAACCTTATTTAGTTTTCCTCTTTTCCTGGGCACAGGGCAAGATCACTACCCCTAACCTCTTTGCAGCTATACAGGGAGATGTGCTTTGTTAGGGTCAGTGGACTGTAGGGAGAAATGGGTGTGTGACTTCCAAGCAAAATTATAGAATACCCAGGGTGTAACTCTGCAATGATCTCTTTCCTGCCTGAGCAACCTGAGAGAACTACTGATGATATGGTAGAACCACAAGGTTGAAGTAGCCTGGATTGTCACGTTACTACATGAAGAGAGGTTTTCCTGGACATTTACCCTGATAAACAGTGAATTCTATAAGCTTTAACATGACAGTATACTTTCTTCAACATAACCTGTCATATCCCAACTTTTACAAGGAGGCTTACATACATAACATATGGATATCTGGAGTCAGGTATTTCTTGAAGGTAGGTATGAAGTGCTGTGCAAAGAGTGTCTGTGAAGGAAACAGTGAACATTTTTGCTTTCTTGAAGTCAATAAATGGAATCATAGAAATATATTGCTGTTTTAGAAAACAGTTCTAATCACACTTGAAAAAGAATATTTAAAAAAAGAGAGAGATGTAGAAATCAGAGAACATAAACTAAATGAAACGAGAGTACTGAATATGAAATTTAAAAAGTGAAATAAACTAGATAAAAGTAAAAGAACATCATATAGTCCAGTTATTGTAAAACGTGACTGCTCATGGAGAAGGCAATAGCACCCCACTCCAGTACTCTCGCCTAGAAAATCCCACGGATGGAGGAGCCTGGTGGGCTGAAGTTCATGGGTTCTCTGAGAGTTTGATATGACTGAACGACTTCTCTTTGACTTTTCACTTTCATGTATTGGAGAAGGAAATGGCAACCCACTCCATTGTTCTTGCCTGGAGAATCCCAGGGACAGGGGAGCCTGGTAGGCTGCCATCTATGGGGTCACATAGAGTCAGACATGACTGAAGCCGCTTAGCAGCAGCAGCAGCTCATTAGAAACATATCTGGAGCTCTGGAGAAAAATGGCAATACCTGAGCATTTGTATTTTTCAAAAAACTTCAAGATAATTCTGATATGAATCTTGATTTTAAAAAGTGATTACAAGTTGTTCTATTGGATCCTAGTTTTGGTGATATAGAGTTGACCAATCATGATAAAAGTATTAAGTGAGTAATAGTTACATAATTACAACAGTAAAAGATGTTTATCAGTTTTCACAATCAACAGACAAAAAATAAAAGATAATTATAATTGCAAGCTATAATGGGAACATTATTAACTTAAAAATATAAAATAATTACATACAATTTGGGGTGGGGGAGGGTCCAAGCAGAGTGATGTGGTAGGTGGAAGTGCACAAATGTACATGTTTTTATCTACACAGCCAGTGTGTGTCTTTTGGTTGGTACATTAATCCATTTACATTTACGGTGATGATTGTTACTTATAATCTTATTACCATTTTTTTAATTGTTTTAGGTTTATTTTCTGTAGGTCTTTTCCCTTGTTTCCTGCCTAGAGAAGTTCCTTTAGCATTTGTTGTAAAGGTGATTTGGTGGTGCTGAATTCTCTTAACTTTTGCTAGTCTGGAAAGCTTTTGATTCCTCCATCAAATCTTCAGGAGAGTCTTGCTGGGTAGAGTATTCTTGGTTGTGGGTTCTTCCCTTTCATAACCTCAAATATATAATGTCATTCCCTTCTGGTTTATAGAGTTTCCATTGAGAAATCAGCTGATAGTTTGATGGGAGTTCTCTTTAATCTTAATTGTCATTTTGTTGTTTTTAGCATTTTGTTTCTTTGATTTTTGTCAGTTTGATTACTATGGGTCTTAGTGTGTTCCTCCTGGGGTTTATCCTGCCTGGGACTCACTGTGCTTCCTGAACTTTGCTGCCTATTTCCTTTCCCATGTTCAGGAAATTTTCAGCAATTACCTCTTCAAATATTTTCTCAGGACCTTTCTGGCTCTCTTTTCCCTCTGGAACTCCTATAATGCAAATGGTGCATTTAATGCTGTCCTGGAGGTCTCTTAAGATGTCTTTATTCTCATTATTTTTTCTATATTCTTCTCTGTTACAGTGATTTCCACCATTCTGTCCTCCAGGTCATTTATCTGTTCTTCTACATCAGTTATTCTGCTATTGATTCCTTGTAGTGTATTATTCATCTGTTTGTTTGTTCTTTAGTTCTTTTAGGTCTTTGGTAAACATTTCTTGCATCTTCTCAATCTTTGCCTCTATTCTTTTTCTAAGATCCTGGATCATCTTCACTATCATTATCCTGAATTCTTTTTCTGGAAGATTGCCTATCTCCAATTTATTTAGTAGTTTTCCTAGAGTTTTAATTGTTTCTTCATCTGGGATATAACTTTCTGCTTTTTTATCATGAACAATTTTCTGTAATATGGTTTTTGTTTTACCCACTGGGAGACTGTGCTTCTTCTTGCTTCTTCTGTCTGCCCTCTTATGATTGAGGCTGTCAGGGGAATGTGCAATTTCCTCCATTCTGTCTCATCACAACAAAAATTTGAAGTGACAGAGTTTCAAGCCCTTGGTGTGTCACAGCTCTCAAACAGATCATGTCTCAGCTCTTGGACAGACTGTGTTACAGCACTCGGAGAGATCAGTGTAACAGCTTAGTTTTATTTAGAAAATAAAAGGAAATACATCCTCAAGGCATGAAACTGAAAACTGAAACTGTAAGTCACTCAGTGGTGTCTGACTCTTTGTGAACCCATGGACAGTCCATGGAATTCTCTAGGCCAGAATACTTGAGTGGGTTGCCATTTCCTTCTCCAGAAGATCTTCCCTACCCAGAGATGGAACACAGGTCTGCCACATTACAGGCAGATTCTTTACTAGCTGTCCCAAATGATGGGACGAGAAGAGAGAGAGAATGAAAGAGCAAGGCGGGGCAGGTAGAGAGAAAGAGAAGGTGCAAGAGAGAGCCCGGTCCTTTGGCTCTGCTTTTTATATTTTTATTTTTTCCTCCCCCTGGTCCTGTCCTATGTAAAGTGGGCTACCCAGGGGTGCTGTTTGTTGTATCTGAGGTCCTCATTTTAGTCCTCAGAACTTCCTTTGTTCTATTTTCAAAGGCTTTTCCCTTCCTTGTCTTTTAGCTACTGCCATTCTGGACTCCTTTTTCCTATTCTCTCTACCTAACCTTCTAAGAGGCTTGTGTAAGCTTCTTTATGGCAGGGAAAAACTGGATCTTGTACTAGTGGGCAAGACTTGCCTGTGAATGTCCAGGAGTCTCCAACTGGGGACACTAAGTGCAACAGATTTACTGAGCATAGCCTCACCCATGAGAACAACACCCAGTTTCCCCAACAGGCAGTCTGTCCCATCAGGAAGCTTCCATAATCCTCTGATCTTTATCTTTCAGAGTGCAAATGAGATGAAAACCACAATCACAGAAAACGAATCAAATTCATCAAATGGATCATAACCTTGTCTAACTCAACAAAACTATGATTCAGGCCATGTAGGGCCACCCAACAAGGATGGGTCATGTTGGAGAGTTCTGACTAAACGTGGTGCACTGGATAAGGGAATGGCAAAACACTTTCGTATTCTTACCTTGAGAATCCCATGAATAGTATGAAAAGGCAGAAAGATGTGACACTGAAAGATGAACTCCCCAGGTTGGTGGATGCCTAGTATGCTACTGGAGAAGAGTGGAGAAATAACTCCAGAAAGAACAAAGAGATGAAGACAAAGCAAAAACAACATCCAAATGTGGATGTGACTGGTGATGGATGCAAAGTCTAATGCTATAAAGAACAATATGGCATAGGAATGTGGAAAGTTAGGTCTATGAATCAAGGTAAATTGGAAGTGGTCAGACAGGAGAGGGCAAGAATGAACATCAACATTTCAGGAATCAGTGAGCTAAAAATGGACTGGAATGGGCAAATTTAACTTAGATGACCATTTTGTCTACTACTGTGGGCAAGAATCTTTTAGAAGAAATGCAATAGCCATCAGAGTTAACAAAAAAAGTCCAAAAGCAGTACTTGGGTGCAATCTCTAAAACAACAGATTGATCTCTGTTTGTTTCCAAGGCCAACCATTCAATATCACAGTAATCCAATTCTATGCCCCAAACCGTAATGCTGAAGAAGCAGAAGTTAAACAGATCCATGAAGACCTACAAGACCTTCTAGAACTAACATCCAAAAAAAGATGTCCTTTTCATTATAGGAGACTGGAATGCAAAAGTAGGAAATGAAAAGATACCTGGAATAACAGGTAAACTTGGCCTTGGAGTACAAAATGAAGCAGGGCAAAGGCTAACAGAGTTTTTCCAAGAAAACACACTGGTCATAGCAAACACCACCTACCAACAACACAAGAGAAGACTCTACACAGGAACATCTCTAGATAGTCAATACCAAAATCAGACTGATTTTATTCTTTGTAGCCAAACATAGAGAAGCTCTATATACAGTCAGCAAAAACAAGATGGAGCTGAATGTAGATCAGATCATGACTCTTTATTGCAAAATTCAGACTTAACATGAAGAAAGTAGGGAAAACCACAAGACCACTCAGTTATGACCTAAATAAAATCCCTTACACTTATACAATGGAAATTACAATAGATTCAAGGGACTAGATCTGATAGACAGAGTGCCTGAGGGACTACAGACGAGGTTCATGGTATTGTACGGGAGGAAGTGATCAAGACCATCCCCAAGAAAAAGAAGTGAAAAAAGGCAAAATAATTGTCTGAGGAGGCCTTACAAATATCTGAGAAAAGAAGAGAAGTGAACCACAAATGAGAAAAGGAAAGATACACACATTTGAATGCAGAGTTCCAAAGAATAGCAAGGAGAGAGAAGGTAGCCTTCCTCAGTGAACAATGCAAAGAAATAGAGGAAAAGAACACAATGGGAAAGACTAGACATCTCTTCAAGAAAATTAGAGATACCAAGGGAACATTTCATGCAAAGATGGGCACAATAAATTACAGAAATAATATGGACCTAACAGAAGCAGAAGATATAAAGAAGAGGTGGCAAGAATACACAGAAGAACTATACAGAAAAGATCTTCATTACCCAGATACTATAATGGTGTGATCACTCACCTAGAGCCAGACATCGTGGGATGCAAAGTCAAGTGGGCCTTAGAAAGAATCACTGCAAACAAAGCTAGTGGAGGTGATGGAATTCTTGCTGAGCTATTTCAAATCAAAGATGATGCTGTGAAAGTGCTACACTCAATATGCCAGCAATTTTGGAAAACTCAGCAGTGGCCACAGGACTGGAAAACGTCAGTTTTCATTCCAATCCCAAAGAAAGGCAATGCCAAAGACTGCTCAAACTATTGCACAATTGCACTCAAATCAAATGCTAGCAAAGTAATGCTCAAAATTCTCCAAGCTAGGCTTCAAAAATAGGTGAACCATGAACTGCCATATGTTCAAGGTGGATTTAGAAAAGGCAGGGGAACCACAGATGAAATTGCCAGTATCAGCTAGATCACTGAAAAAGCAAGAGAGTTCCAGAAAAACGTCTATTTCTGCTTTATTGATTACTGTTAAGCCTTTGACTGTGTGGATCATAACAAACAGTGCATAATTCTTAAAGAGATTGGAATACCAGACCATCTTTTCTGCCCCCTGAGAAATCTGTATGCAGGTCAAGAATCAACAGTTAGAACCAGACATGGAACATACTGGTTCCAAATAGGGAAAAGAGTATATCAAGGCTGTATATTGTCACCCTGCTTATTTAACTTATATGAAATGTACATTATGTGAAATGTTTTGCTGGATGAAGCATAAGCTTGAATCAAGATTACTGGGAGAAATATCAATAACTTCAGATATGCAGATGACACCACCCTTATGACAGAAAGCAAAGAAAAACTAAAGAGCCTCTTGAGAAAGAGTGAAAGAGGAGAGTGAAAAAGTTGGCTTAAAATTCAACATTCAGAAAGTAGAGATGTGGCATCCAGTCTCATCACTTCATGGCAAATAGATGGGGAAATAACAGAATCAGTGAGAAACTTAATTTTTGGCCTCCAAAATCAATACAGATGGTGTCTGCATCCATAAAATTAAAAGATGCTTACTTCTTGGAAGAAAAGATTTGACCAGCCTAGATAGCATATTAAAAAGCAGAGATATTACTTTGCAAATCAAGGTCCACCCAGTAAAAACTATATTTTTTCTAGTAGTCATGTATGAATGTGAGAGTTGGACTGTAAAGAAAGTTGTGTGCCGAAGAACTGATGCTTTTGAACTATGAGTGCTGGAGAAGACGCTTGAGATTTCCTTGGACTGCAAGGAGATCTAATTAGTCAATCCTAAAGAAAATCAGTTCTGAATATTCATTGGAAGGACTGATGCTGAAGCAGAAACTCCAATACTTTGGCCACCTGATGCAAAGAACTATCTCATTGGAAAAATCCTGATTCTGTGAAATATTGAAGGCAGGAGGAGAAGGGGATGACAGAAGATGAGATGGTTGGATGGCATCACCAACTTAATGGACATGAGTTTGAGCAAGGTTTTGGAGTTGGTGATGGAAAGGGAAGCCTGAAATGCTGCAGTCCATGTGGTTACAAGGAGTTATACAGGACTGAGAGACTGAACTGAACTGAATTGGTGGTCAGGGCTTTGTTAAGTAAAACTTAATCCAATTATCTGCTGTAGGGTGGGGTAGCACTCCTTCCCTGGTTGTTGTTTGGCCTCAGAGGACCCAGCCCTGTGTTCTAAGGGCTCTATGGTAGGGTTAATGGTGAACTCCAAGAGTGTGATGCCAAGGGGGACCTTCCAGTGCCCCCATTCCTGTTGTGGGCCCCTGCCGACCCACACTTCCATAGCAGGCCCTCCAACTGTAGCAGATAGTTTTGGTTCAATCTGCTATTGCTCCTCTCCTCTGGGTCTTGGTGCATCCAAAACAAATTTTATGCCCTTCAAGACTCAAGTCTCTGTTTCCCCCAGACCTCTGAAAGTCCTATAATCAAATCCCACTGGCCCACAAGCCCAGATTCCCTGGGGATTCCGTTACTTTATCAGATCTCCAGGTTGGAAAGACTGACATGGGGTTCAGAACCTTCACAATAGTGTGAGAACTTATTTGATATTACTATTCTCCAGTCTGTGGCTTACCTACCCAGTGGGTATAGGATTTGATTTTATCATGATTGTACCCCTCCCACCATTTCTCTGCAGCTTCTTCTTTGTCTTTGGTCATGGGTCTTGTTTTTCTTTTTTCTTTTTTGGGTGGGTTCCAGAATTCTCCTGTCAATCGTCAATCCTGGTTCAAGAGCTAGTTGCAATTTTGTTGCTCTCACAGGAGCAGATGAGCACACATCCTTCTTCTTGGCCATCTTGAACCAGAAAACAAAGATACTCTTTTTAAGGAGGACTTTAATGGCACCATTGCAGAGATTTGGGGGAACCTTGTTTTCAGACAAAGAGAACCATAATTACAAAGGCCCAAAGCAGGCAAGAGCGTAGAACAGTTAAGAACAGATAGAAGACAAGTATAGCTTCAATATACTTGCTTGTCTCCAGTACATCTGTCTCCCTGGAGCAGGGAGAGAGTGACAAGGTCCAAGATAGAATTTGTGGTTAACTTTATATGTTAACTTGGCTGGGCTAAGGAATGCTCAGATAGCTGGAAATACATTATTTCTGGGTGTGACAGGGGATATTTCCCAAATAAATCAATATTTGAATTGGTAGCCTCAGTAAAGATCTATTCTTACCAACTTATATATAGGCACTATCCAATAACTTATGGGCCTAAATAGGACAAACAATTAGGGAAGGGCAAATTCTCACTTTATCTCCTTGAGTTGAAGCTGTCACTTCTCCTGTCCTTGCACATCAGGGTTCTTGGTTTTCAGACATTCATTCTTGGACTGAATTATACCACCAGTTTTCCTTGTTCTCCAGCTTACAGATGGAAGATTTTAAGGTCTCTGAGCCTCAATAATTGCATAAGCCAATTCTCACAGATCTCCTTTTATATATCTATCATAGTGGTTCTTTGTCTGGAGAATTTTGACTAATCCCTCTTTATTATTACCCATACATCATTACTCAGCACTTCAATGTAAAGTTGTAATTTCATCCTCTGGGCAGTAAGAAGTCACTGGGAGATTTTAAGGGGTGTTGTCACATGATTGGAAATAATTTTATTTTTAATTTACTGTTAATTCTGGACAGAATAACACAAGGGATTAAGAAAGGAAGGCTGGAGATTAATTAAAAGGGTTACTGCAGTAGTCCAAGAGATTTAGTGTTAAGGATGGAGAGAAATGACTCATTTTGGAAATAAAGTCAACAGGTTTGGATAAGTAACTGGAGCTAGTGACTGAGGGAGGACTCAAGGATGACTCATTTATTATTGGTTTAAGCAACAGAGTGCATATAATCATTTACTGATATGGAGATAACTGAGGGAGATGAAAGGCTGGCTTAAAACTCAACATTCCAAAAACTAAGATCATTGCATCTGGTCCCATCACTTCATGGCAAATAAATGAGGAAAAAAATGTAAACAAAGGTCCATATAGTTAAAGCTATGTTTTTTTCAATAGTCACATACAGATTTGAGAGACGGACCGTAAAGAAGGCTGAGTCTTGAAGAATTGATGCTTTTGAAGAAGAGAAGATTCTTGGGAGTCCCCTGGGCAGCAAGGAGATCAAACCAGTGAATCCTAGATGAAATCAAAATTTCCCCCCAATATTTTGGAAATCCAAAACTTCCTTCCAGTGATCCAAAATCACTACAGATGGTGATTTCAGCCGTGAAATTAAAAGATGCTTACTCCTTGGAAGGAAAGTTATGACCAACCTAGACAGCATATTAAAATGCAGAGACATTACTTTGCCAACAAAGGTCCGTCTACTCAAGGCTATGGTTTTTCCAGTAGTCATATATGGATGTGAGAGTTGCACTCTAAAGAAAGCTGAACACTGCAGAATTGATGCTTTTGAACTGTGGTGTTGGAGAATACTCTAGAGACTCCCTTGGACTGCAAAGAGATCCAACCAGTCCATCCTAAAGGAGATCAATCCTAGGTGTTCTTTGGAAGGACTGATGGTAAACATGAAATTCCAATTCTTTGGTCACCTGATGGGAAGAGCTGACTCATTTGAAAAAACCCTGATGCTGGGAAAAATTGAGGGCAGAGAAGGGGACAACAGAGGATGAGATGGTTGGACGGCATCACTGACTCAATGGACATGAGTTTGGGAAACTCTGGGAGTTGGTGATGGACAGGGAGCCCTGGCATGCTGCGGTTCACAGGGTTGCAGAGTCGGACACAACTGAGCGACTAAACTGAACTGAACTGAACTGAAAGGAAATCAAGCCTGAATGTTCATTGGAAGGACTGATGCTGAAGCTGAAGCTCCAATACTTTGGGTGCCTGATGTGAAGAAACTGGAAAAGACCTTGATGCAGGCAGAAATTGAAGGCAAAAGGAGAAGTGGGTGGCAGAGCATGAGGTGCTTGGATAGTGTCATCAATTCAATAGACATGAATTTGAGCAAACTTTGGGAGACCATGAAGGACAGGGAAGCCTGGAGTGCTATAGTCCATGGGGTCACACAGAGTCAGACACGACTTAGTGATTGAACAATGAAGGAGAGAAAACAGATGCTGTGGAGAGAAAACAGATGCTGTGAAGAGAAAATTTTGTTTCAAATATGCTAAATCTGAAATACCAATTTGATACTTGAGAAAGGATAACAAGTTGGGCAATTAGATAATGAAAGTCTAAAAATGAATGGAAGAAATAATGATTGGAGAAAAAATGAACAAATTAAGAAAATATGTGTAAAACTGTGGGGTCAAACAACACTACCTAGAAAATGAGTGTGTCCTGAGTAAGAAAATATATAAAAAAGGAGAAAAAATTGTTCATTGATCTTTATGACTCACCTCTGTTTAGAATACTGAAAAAGAGAAACAATGAGAAACAATGAGAAAAGGAGAAACAATGAGGAGAGAGGAAAACCAGGTGAATATATATATTCAAAGATGGGGCAGGGGAGGATTCTAGATTAGTTACATCAGTTGTTACTGATAGATCATATAGGAAGAAAGAGAAGAGACTCTGGAATTTGACATTATAGAGTTTATTAGTGACCTTAACAATTACAACAATCAAAAGATTATATGAACTCAAACTGGATACACTGGGGAATCCATGGGGAGTGTTACAAAGTAGAGACAGTGACTGTAAACAATTCTAGGAAAAGTTTCTGTGAACCCAAATGGAAAATTTGTATTGTTGTTATAGGGACAATCTGAGGCTAATGAAAGCTTTGTTATTCCTTAAATGAAAATCTCCAAGGTATATTTTAAGATTTATTGGAGTAATCCAAGAAGAAGGGAAGAATTGATGACAGAAGAGGGAAAAGATTGATTATAAATGAGAAATATTTGAGAAAGGGAGAGGGATTAAAATTCAGAGCCTGAGTTAATCTATGACAGGAGCAGTTATAATTAATCCATTTTAACAGGAGGAAAATCAGATAATTGACTTGGCTCAATTAATGAAAGAAACTGGACATGAGAATGAAGGATAATGAATAAGAGTAGTCAGTAGGTTTGAACATCTCATTAGGATTAAACTAATGCTTCATCAACCTGTACCAAAATAGGAGAAGGAAAAAAAAAAAAAGGTAAATAGGGAAAAAGGGAAAAGGAGGACTTTTTAGTTTCAAGAAGGTAGGGGGGTAAACTGGAAAACAGTGGAAACCAGTGTCTTTACTGGTTAGACTAACTATAAAAATACACAAACATCATACTTTAGTTGGAAATGTTGTTTCTCATCTGATTAGCAATTGTGAAACTACTTTAAATGTATTAATACATAAGGTTACATAAATATGTAANGGAAACAGTGGAAACTAGTGTCTTTACTGGTTAGACTAACTATAAAAATACACAAACATCATACTTTAGTTGGAAATGTTGTTTCTCATCTGATTAGCAATTGTGAAACTACTTTAAATGTATTAATACATAAGGTTACATAAATATGTAAATAAATTATAAGTAATGAAAACTAGCCTTCTATTGTAAGTTACAGAATTTACAAGGTGAGCAGGGCAGAAACTGGTATAAAAAATTTGAGACTGTAATAGAGTTGGAGATAATAGTAAGAACAGATATATAAAGAAATAAATATATATGTGTGTATATACTTGAGTTAGTAAGCATGCATATATTTCCTGGGACTTCTCAGGTGGCATTAGAGGTAAAGAACCCACCTGCCAATGCCAAAGACATAAGAGACATAGGTTTTATCCCTGGGTTGGGAAGATCCCCTGGAGGATGGCATGGCAACCCACTCCAGTATTCTCGCCTGGAGAATCCCATGGATAGAGGAGCCTGGCGGGCTATAGTCCAAGGGGTTGAAAAGAGTCAGACACAACTGAGCGACACACTTTCACTTTTTCTCACCCCCTAATAGAATGAGATGGAAGGACATTTCACTTCTATATTTTCCCTCAAAAAACATATTCAGTCTAATCATGAGAAAACATTAGACAAACCCAAGTTGGGGGTCATTATATAAAATATATGATCAGAACTTTTCAAGCATATTTTGGAAAAGCAGAAATTGTCACACGTTTGAGGAAATGGGGATATGATGACTAAATGTAGCACAATCCTCTGGATTAGATGCTGGAACAGAAAAAGGCACTCTCAGGCATAATGGTAGTCTGTAGTTTAATTAACAGAAATATATCAATGGTGATTTTGTACTTTGGATAAATGTATCAAGATTATATAGGTTTTAATATTCAAAGATCAGAGAAGGATATATGAAAATTCTCTGTGCTATTCTTACAATTTTACCTTAAAAAGCAAGATATATCTTTTTTCCAGGCAAAATATAGTGTAAACCTGTTAGAGATTTGACTCTATGGCCATTTTCCATGTTTGTTGTTTTTATTATGCCCTAGAACTTTTCCTGTGTTTAAGGACGTTAGACTAATTATGGGCTGTGTATCCATGCACATGTGACTAATGCCTCTAAGACTCAAATCTCTAATTTATCAAAAGGAGAAAATAATAGTACTTAGCTCATAAGGCTGTTGTAAAGATGCAAATAAATGATACCTTTAAAACAACACCACTGTACCTGACACACAAAAAGCATTAAATGCATTTTAGCTATTGTCAATACTGCTATGACTATTATCATTATACTTACTATTATTATACATATAGAACCTATGGACATGTGATTATTTGGGTGTTAGTGAAACGTAGAGTTTAGGAAATGTAGAAATTACCAACTGGGAAAATGACAACTTTAAATTACAAGTGGTAAGGCTGTTTACTCCTCAGAGCCTGCGTAAAGGAAGACAGAGGTCTACGGCATAAGATTTTAGTGTAGAAAGTAGTATTGCCTCTGGGAGCATCATCCATCCTTTCCCTAGTGAGCATTTGCCATTTATCTTTAATTAAACAAAAGAGAATATTAAATGTCAGAGCCTTGCTAAACAATAATAGACCCTCAATAAGTGGTACTTCCCCTGGTTTTCTACTTTCTCAATTTTATATAAAAATATTTATGAAACACTTACTATGTATCAGGCTAGATGCTGGTGCCTAGAAAACCAAGATGAAGACAATATTGCCACTACTATCGAGAAACGTATGTGCTTCCACAGAAATCACACTAGTAAGGAAAGGTAAAGGATTAAAAAGACACACTCTTTACACTCTGGGAACTAACAAACTATTTATAAACTAACCTGAAAAAAAGATCAATTTTATTATTAATCTTTCTTAGATGGGGGAAAAAAACTACTTGAGTAATTAAAGATATGTTTGCCTTTCAAAGTGTCCTTTGAGAGAAAGACGTTTGGAAAATGGTTTCACACATGATTTATTAAGAAAGCCATAATTCTGGTTGATTATTCTGTGGATACATATACATTTTTAATAGATATAATTAAAACATGCTTATCTGAGGTCTTTATCTGCAGTAGAGTTTGCACAAAAAGCCTTTGTTATTTGTCAGTAAATCAGAAGCAGCTAGTGGGGTCAGATTTCAGACTAGATACGGGAGAAGTCCACTTTCCAAAGGCTAGGTTCACAGAGTATATGTAGCCATATAAACACAAGATCTTTGGGGTCTTTGTTGATAATTCAGAATTTGCTTGTCTCATTTCAGTAATTGGTATGCTCTGACTTTGAAATACAAATAATATTAACAATAACAACGAGCATTTATTGACAACTTACTGTGTACTAGACAATTCATGATATATTTTATCTGCAGTATCTCACTGAGTTTTGAAAACACTTTTTAGCATTCTCATCTATCTTCTTTGAGAGGAAAAGAGCATGGTAGGCTCTGCTAACAGCCATTCTCCCTTTTTTCCTTATAACTTTTTGTTTCACAAAACAAATAATCATCTTATGTATTCAAACTATCATGTTTAAAACCTTATACAATCTTGCCAAAAACATTATAGAGCTATTGATGGCTGAACTGTGCTGTTAAATATTATGCTGTACCTGTTTCAATATGTTGTTATTGTTTAGTTGTTAAGTTGTGTCCAACACTTTTGTGAACCCATAGACTGTAGCCCATTAGGCTCCTCTGTCCATGGGGTTTCCCAGGCAAGAATACAGGAGCGGGTTGCCTTTCCCTTCTCCAGGGGATCTTCCCAACCCAGGGATCACACCTGCATCTCCTGCATTGGCAGGGAGCATCTTTACTATTGAACCACCAAGGAAGCCCATCTGGTTCAATAAATGCTTTAGAAAAGCAACAATCGGATGACTATTTTTAAAGTCTAACATAATGTTATTTATTTTAAGTGGACTAAAAGTTGTTTTCCTTCCCTCCATATCTAAAAATGACTGATCATTACATCTTCTTTGTGAAGATGCACCTCTGTCCATGAATAAAATATCTGTTTTTCCAATTGTGTACCTTTATCATGTACTAACGACATCACTCCAGCATTTCTCTCTCTCTTCTCCACTATCCTTCTTTTTTCCCCCACTCTCTCTTGAATTATGGTCACAAACATAAAAAGATGTATAGAGCATCTCTTGACTCACTTTCTCATCAACTACCACTCCACTGCTCTGCTTCTCTTTATACAGCATCTCCTAGAAGGAGTACTCTGTCTCCCTGTCTCAAGGTACCTCCCTCTCACTATTTTTTAACCTTCTTTTAACCAGGCATCCTTCACCTTTCTTCTGAACCCACCCCTGTTGATGCCACCTATGAACACTCACTGGAATGTCAATAGTCAATTCCAGATCTTTAATCCTAGAAAACACCGATCATTGTTTCTTTCCTAAAACATCTTACTCACTTGGCTCCGAGGACCCCATATTCTTCTTTGCCTCCTGCTCACAGGCTTCTTTGCCTCATGATTTTCCCTCATCTCTCCTATTTCCTAGTGACGGACTGGCTCAAAGCTCAGCCCTTGGACCTCTTGTCTCCTTTATCTGCACACATTTTTGTGACAATTTTTCTACCACTTATGACTTACCACTATGCTGATAACTTCTAAGATTTAATCTGCAGCATGAAACTTCCCCAAACCTATACTGTTATATTTAATTCCCCTCCTAGCATCTCCACTTGGATGCCTAACCAGAGATTTTACATCTACCACATACAAAACAAATCTTGCTCTAAAAATAAGCTTATGTTTCTAGTGGTTCACAAGAAAACTCTTTGTTCATCTTTGTTAAGAGACAAATTCAAATGTTCCTAGAGGCTCATTTCCTTCCACCTTTTGATAGTAGCTTAGCAAACAACTAGATCACTGGGACTGACGCAGTCTGATGTTATTCTATGCAGACCTTGGCACTTTGCAGACACACTCTCTAGCATTGTTCCTGGTCAGGAAGTTCATTGATATATTCCTTGTTACCTAGAGAAACCCTGTGTGCCCTAGCTTTCTTAGATTAATCTATAAATATGTAGTAAGCTGTGGGGCTGCGGACCCTTCCCACTTTCAGAACTCTCAGGTTTATATCCAGCCTGTTCACTAAGGCAGGCCCTTTCTCCTGGGACTTCGGTGCATGCAGAACATCTATACTAACCCCATGTTGTGAAATAGTGAGAGTTCAGGACACTGTGAGTGGTCTGCTAATTTTCTGCTTCTAACGCCATCTCCCATAAGCTCTATTATAACTGTAGCACGTGGGACAAATTCCTCATAGCAATGGCCCCTAAGACCTGACTTGATCCATGTCTCCCTGAGCTCTTGGATCTCACTTCCTGGTACATAACTCTTTGTTCATTGTATTAGCTTATTATAACTGCCATAATAAAGCACCACAGATGGGCTGGTTTACACAACAGAAATTTGTTTTCTCACAGCTCTCGTGTCTAACAGTCTGAGATTAAGAGATCAGTAGGGATGATGTCTTCTTTGGCTTCTCTCCTTGGGAGATGCTGTCTTCTAGTGTCTTCACATAGCCTTTTTATTGTGTTTGTCTGTGTGCTAAACTACTCTTCATGTAAAAATGCCAGTCACGTTGGATCAGGGCCCACCCTAATGACTTGATTTTAACTTAAAAACTTCTTTAAAAAATATATCTCCAAACACAATCACTTTCTGGGATATAATTCATATGATTTTGAAGTCTGTCTGTTCTAATTAGAGTATAAACTCCATTAGGACCTTTATTAACTGTTGAATCTCCAAAGTCCAGACTAGTATCTGGCACATACCAGCATTCAGTAAATATTTGTGGAAAATTGAATTAATCAGGATCTGAATTAGTTGATTTCTGAGTATGGCTTCAATTCAGTCATTCAGTTATGTCTGACTCTTTGTGACTCCATGGACGATAGCACACCAGGCTTCCCCATCCATCAGCAACTCATGAAGCTTGCTCAAACTCCTGTCTCTTGAGTCAGTGATGCCATCCAACCATCTCATTCTCTGTCATCCTCTTCTCCTGCCTTCAATCATTCCCAGCACCAACGTCTTTTCCAGTGAGTCAGTTCTTCACATCACATGACCAAAGTACTGGAGTTTCAACAGTCAGCATCAGTCCTTCAGATGAATATGCAGGATTGATTTCCTTTAGGATGACCTGGTTGGATCTCTTTGCAGTACAAGGGACTCTCAAGAGTCTTCTCCAACACCACAGTTCGGAAGTATCAATTCTTCAGCAGTCAGCTTTCTTTATAGTCCAACTTTCACATCCATACATGACTTCTGGAAGAACCATAGCTTTGACTAGATAGAACTTTGTTGGCAAAGTGATGTCTCTGCTTTTAAATATGCTGTCTAGGTTGTTCATAGCTTTTCTTCCAAGGAGCAAGTGTCTTTTAATTTCACGGCAGCAGACACTATTTGCAGTGATGTTGGAGCCCCCCAAAATAAAGTCTGTCACTGTTTCCATTGTTTCCCCAACCATTTTCCATGAAGTGATGGTACCAGATGCCATGATCTTAGTTTTTGGAATGTTGAGTTTTAAGCCATCTTTTTCACTCTCCTCTTTCACTGTCATCAAGAGGTTCTTCAGTTCCTCTTC
This sequence comes from Raphicerus campestris, assembly GCA_006410735.1. Classification (NCBI taxonomy): domain Eukaryota; kingdom Metazoa; phylum Chordata; class Mammalia; order Artiodactyla; family Bovidae; genus Raphicerus; species Raphicerus campestris. Next base: position 208,178 of record SJYW01007377.1, read on the forward strand.
ACTTTCTGCCATAGAGAGTGCATTAAGAGTATGGCTTAGATGTGCAAAAAACTGTTNACTCTTTGTTCATTGTATTAGCTTATTATAACTGCCATAATAAAGCACCACAGACGGGCTGGCTTACACAACAGAAATTTGTTTTCTCACAGCTCTCGTGTCTAACAGTCTGAGATTAAGAGATCAGTAGGGATGATGTCTTCTTTGGCTTCTCTCCTTGGGAGATGCTGTCTTCTAGTGTCTTCACATAGCCTTTTTATTGTGTTTGTCTGTGTGCTAAACTACTCTTCATGTAAAAATGCCAGTCACGTTGGATCAGGGCCCACCCTAATGACTTGATTTTAACTTAAAAACTTCTTTTAAAAATATATCTCCAAACACAATCACTTTCTGGGATATAATTCATATGATTTTGAAGTCTGTCTGTTCTAATTAGAGTATAAACTCCATTAGGACCTTTATTAACTGTTGTATCTCCAAAGTCCAGACTAGTATCTGGCACATACCAGCATTCAGTAAATATTTGTGGAAAATTGAATTAATCAGGATCTGAATTAGTTGATTTCTGAGTATGGCTTCAATTCAGTCATTCAGTTATGTCTGACTCTTTGTGACTCCATGGACGATAGCACACCAGGCTTCCCCATCCATCAGCAACTCATGAAGCTTGCTCAAACTCCTGTCTCTTGAGTCAGTGATGCCATCCAACCATCTCATTCTCTGTCATCCTCTTCTCCTGCCTTCAATCATTCCCAGCACCAACGTCTTTTCCAGTGAGTCAGTTCTTCACATCACATGACCAAAGTACTGGAGTTTCAACAGTCAGCATCAGTCCTTCAGATGAATATGCAGGATTGATTTCCTTTAGGATGACCTGGTTGGATCTCTTTGCAGTACAAGGGACTCTCAAGAGTCTTCTCCAACACCACAGTTCGGAAGTATCAATTCTTCAGCAGTCAGCTTTCTTTATAGTCCAACTCTCACATCCATACATGACTTCTGGAAGAACCATAGCTTTGACTAGATAGAACTTTGTTGGCAAAGTGATGTCTCTGCTTTTAAATATGCTGTCTAGGTTGTTCATAGCTTTTCTTCCAAGGAGCAAGTGTCTTTTAATTTCACGGCAGCAGACACTATTTGCAGTGATGTTGGAGCCCCCCAAAATAAAGTCTGTCACTGTTTCCATTGTTTCCCCAACCATTTTCCATGAAGTGATGGTACCAGATGCCATGATCTTAGTTTTTGGAATGTTGAGTTTTAAGCCATCTTTTTCACTCTCCTCTTTCACTGTCATCAAGAGGTTCTTCAGTTCCTCTTCACTTTCTGCCATAGAGAGTGCATTAAGAGTATGGCTTAGATGTGCAAAAAACTGTCCATTGCTCATTTCCAAATATAATTTAAAATAAGTTATTAATAAAAATATGAATTCATTTAGATGTGCAATAGTATTAATAACCAGAAAATGCATTTAATGTTAACAAATAAATAATATAGAATATGAAAAAAAAAAAGGATAATGATAAATGGGTACTTCCATTAGATTTTCTCTCTTTTTTCTTTTTTTTAGATTTTCTCTTTTGAAGCCATCTTATTCTATGGGATTCTATAAGGTTAACCATAAACTCACTTTATTATTTTCAAACCTTAAAATCCCTTTTCTTTCAAGATGCATAAATTAAAAAAGTGAAAGTGTAGTCACTAAGTCATGTTCAACTTTTTGTGACCCCATGGATGACTATAGCCCACAAGGCTCCTCTCTCCAGGGAATTCTCCAGGCAAAAATACTGGAGTGGGTAGCCATGCCCTTCTACAGGGGATCTTCCTAACCCAGGGATCACTTGTCTCTGGCATTAAGGGCAGTTTACCATCTGAGCCACCAGGGAAGACCTGGATAGATACGACTAAAAATAAGAATAAAAACAAAAATGCCTTTGCAAATGCAAAAGTGCTGTTGCCCAGGCAGCAAAGCAGGTGTGCGAATCTCCTGAATGGAGTCTCTGAAATCACCTGTCTACCGGAGCAGAAGAGAAGGGGCTGCTGGAACAAAGTCCAGAGTTTTGCCAAAGGCAAATCCAGAGGCACTTTTCCCTGTTGATTTTTGCTTCTGCCTTATGCCTCTTGGAAGCAGAGAGTGGTTGTTAATACATCAGAAAGACTGGGAGCTACAAAGAGGAGGAGAAAGAGCTGGAGCACTACTCAGTAAATACTTTAAAGAGCCCCAGGGACTGCAGGAAGAGCCTGGAGTGAGATTGTTTACCAAACAAAGCTTATATCATCACATTTCCTATTTTGCTCAGCTCCAGCTATGTGAGCTACATAAAAATTCATTCAGCTATGGCTTTCCCTTGCTTCATTGGCTTTAATTAAACTTGCTTTGTGCTTAGGGAAATTAGCAAACTCTTTGCAGTTGAGGGGAGAAAAGCGTGAGTTGTTCACATGGGTAAATTTTCCCCTTTAACTCACACAGCTCAAATGCCTATCATATTCTGTGATTCTAATGGCTACAGAACAGTGCCAAAGTCTATTAGCAGAGTCTGCTCACTGCGCCTGTGGAATGGAATTGTCATTTAACTTGAGTGTGAATGATTGATAACATCAGAGAAGGAGGTCACTGGATTCTGGGTCTTATCAGAGATCTGTCACTCAGTAAAATGGCCCCACAACACTGAGTATGAGAAAAGGATTCCCTTGTTCGACCAATGGAGGCAGTGGCCTGTAGATTTCCTAAAATTTCCAATTTACAATAACCCATTTCATGTGCAAATGACTGACTGGTGTTGGAAGTCTGAACCTAGAATAAACTACCTTTTACTCAATACAAAGACGTAAACTTATCTGCTAAATTGTTGGGTAAGAAAAATTAATTCTTTGGTGGCAGTAGTATGCAATATTTCAGTTAAGAGCTAAGGAGAACCTGAGAGTGAAAACAAAACAAAACACTTGTTCTTTGCAGAGACAAGGGTTTGATTTTGCTTCACTTAAGGAGAAAACAAAATACTAGTAAAAAGTGATTAAGACATTGACCACTGACCATTGACCATTGACCAGAAATCTGAAACTTCAGAGGCCTCAATTATGTTTGAGGCCAAAAATGATTTGGTGACACGTGCTCTTAAGTTAAAGCCACAAAAACCACAAATTGCCTACCTCCAGCAAAACAGACTTGCCTACAGTCACTGAAGACCATGACCTGTGATACAAAATTCCAAAGCTTTAAGAAAAGATAGCTATCCATTAACTACTTCCCTTACCTACTTACCATTTCTTAGATTCCTTGAATAATTTAATCCACTCATTATAGTCTTTCTTTGTGTTAGTCTCCTTTTCCTGTAATATTTCAATGCTTTCTTGCTTTTGCACGTGCTTCTCCTGTTAGAAATTTTCCCAAACTGTCTTTTGTAGATTTGGGAACTTCAGATAAGCCTTTTTGTATGCTCATGTGACATTGCTATTGCTAGTGCTTAGCAATAAGTCAAACAGTCTTAGGGTGGCTCCTAGTTTTGATTAATGATCCATCTTAGAGTTTCATGGAGTAATACCTAAAAGCTGCTGGGCTCAAGGTTTGAGTCCTAATATTCCAGTATGAGTTATCTATATGCCTTGTCTATGCATTTGTCTTCCTAACATTTGACATGTTTGCTTCCTTATATCTGGATTCATGTTCCTGAGAAGGTGGTGTATTTCTAATTTTTGAAGCAGTTGTATCAAAAATGTCTGCCTTCACCTCTGCTCAAAGCTCTGGAAAGAGACAGGCATGCAATTCTGAGGTGAGTAGAAACTGCTGTCTCCAAGGAAGTGATTCATTGCTTAAGACATACACACAAGAGTTCAGTTCAGTTCAGTCACTTAGCAGTGTCCAACTCTTTGTGACCCCATGGACTACAGCACTCCAGGCTTCCCTGTTAATCACCAACTCCCACAGTTTACCTAAACTCATGTCCATTGAGTCGATGATGTCATCCAACCATCTCATCCTCTGTCGTCCCCTTCTCCTCTCGCCTTCAATCTTCTCCAGCATCAGGGTCTTTTCCAGTGAGTCAGCTCTTCGCATCAGGGGACCAAAGTATTGGAGTTTCAGCTTCAACATCAGTCCTTCCAATAAACACTCAGGACTGATCTCCTTTAGAATGGACTGGTTGGATCTCCTTGCAGTTCAAGGGACTCTCAAGAGTAGAAAGAGTAGAAAGTGCTGTCTCCAAGGAAATGATTCATTGCCTAAGACATACACACAGAGAAGTGAAGGCAAACAGAAGTATATAAGACATATTTCAAGAGAATCTAAACCCAACATTCCCATGCCTTAATGGGACATCTCCTTATCCTTCACACCCTACTTTGCTTAATAAACATTTACATTTATTTTAAGTCACAACCTATATAGTATGTTCTCAAAATGNGAAGTGAAGGCAAACAGAAGTATATAAGACATATTTCAAGAGAATCTAAACCCAACATTCCCATGCCTTAATGGGACATCTCCTTATCCTTCACACCCTACTTTGCTTAATAAACATTTACATTTATTTTAAGTCACAACCTATATAGTATGTTCTCAAAATGGTATTCTCTGAACCCTGAGTCAAGAATAGAATCACACACTGTATCCTTTGACATCATCTGCCGGGGGCCAGCGTGAGGAATTCTGCCCATGGCAAAGGTCATGGGGAAGGAGGCTTAGGCATACACAAAGGCATGATCAAGCCTCAGGAAACCCCCTGTTCCTGAGCATCTAACCCCAAAAGCAGAGTCTGTTTTATGCTTTCACCTACATCTCTGACTTTACGGGGGGCTCTCCCCCATAACCATTTCTCTCAGAGAAGGAGTTAACTTGCAGCTCCAAGGCAATAAAAATTCCTGGGCGTGACAAGAGTGTTTCAACTTATGAACTCTGAAGGTTATCTAGCCTGCCTGCATAGATTCGTACGGCCACGTGTGATTGTTTACAACCCCCCAACTGTGAGAGGCATGAGATGTTTTANATGGCAGATGTGGATTTTCAACACTTCAGATGGGAAAACCTTCCTGTTTTGTTTACTGACATATTCTGTACCTATCACAATGACTTCCCTATAATGAACAAATATTGTTTGTTGAATGAATAAACAGATTAAATTACAAATATCTCTTAGATGGAGAAACACATGGATATTCAAAATAACAATATCACCTCCCCTTAGAATAGACTCTGATAGGAAAAAAATTACTATCTCTAAGGGTGGAAAACAAGGACCATTTGGGTTGTAGCTAGACTGTCTTACCTATATTAATATCTGCCAACAAATCATTTTTTCTCCAAGACTATTTACTTATTAGTTAGCTAGGTTTGTTATAAAAATGGCATAACTAATGCACATGGAAGTTCTATGCATTATACTGTATCAGTTATTATGAGAATGTTTCCTTATTCTGACTATTGGCTCTTAATCCCTCAAAGTTTTGGGGTCTAAGTGATTAACTCCAAAGACTAGTTACAGTAAGCAAAAAATAAGAGGGCTACAAGGTGAGAGTTAGTTATCCTTCTCTCTAGTTGTCTAAAATTAATATTTTAGAGTCCATTGTCAAGTATAGGGAGCTCTGTGTGTCATGGCTGATAAGGAAAGATAACATTGAAAATGGTTAACGTTTATGNAAGAGGGCTACAAGGTGAGAGTTAGTTATCCTTCTCTCTAGTTGTCTAAAATTAATATTTTAGAGTCCATTGTCAAGTATAGGGAGCTCTGTGTGTCATGGCTGATAAGGAAAGATAACATTGAAAATGGTTAACGTTTATGCAATAAAGGAAAGAGTTGTGAAACACTTAAGACATTGAAAGTTTGAAGTCAAAACTTTTTTTTTTTTTTTAAGAAAATCTTGAAAACAAAGTAAAGCAGATAATTAAAAAAAAAAAAAAAAAAAAAGGCAAAGAGCAATTCATTGACAGGCAGCCAGAAAGCAATCGAATTTTAAAACATTTCTGTTGTGCTACAACAAATTTTTCTGAGGTCCTGGTGTTCCAGTGTCATTATTAAAATAATAAGTACCCTGACCTAAGCTGCATGGGGCTGAATTAGTCTTTTTTCACAATGACTCAAAACTTACACATTAACTCTTTAAATTTGAGCCTTCCCAAGATCAAATATTAGCATGAAGGATGAACAAGAATGAAAAATGTCTTATAATAGTTTTCNGCTGCATGGGGCTGAATTAGTCTTTTTTCACAATGACTCAAAACTTACACATTAACTCTTTAAATTTGAGCCTTCCCAAGATCAAATATTAGCATGAAGGATGAACAAGAATGAAAAATGTCTTCTAATAGTTTTCTTCACATCTCATAGAATTAAGCATCCAGTTCTTACTTACTTAATGCCAGTTCTCAAGATGTGGCCACCTCATTCATTTCTGTGTCATTAAAACAGCATTTGGAATTATATAGAATAAGTCAGATCTAACTGACAGAGTGGGTGAAAGTTATTCAGTGATGTACAACTCTTTGTAACCCCATGGACTATACAGTCCATGGAATTCTCCAGGCCAGAATACTAGAGTGGGTATCCTTTCCCTTCTCCAGGAGATCTTCCCAGCCCAGGGATTGAACCCAAATCTCCTGAGAAAGGTATAATATAATGGTTAATAGAGCAAGTTTACATTAGAATTTGGACCACAGCTTAAGGAACTGGTATACATAAATGCTTAAGGGAGGGTTGCACACAATTCTAAACCAGATGTGGAATCATCATGGAAGTGACTTTGTTCAGCAATGGAAGGGTTCCCCAAGCCAGGAAAAAAAATGTGAAAACACAGGCATGAATACTTTTGATTATTGTGTATATTTACATGTGTCAATAGTTCTGTATAAATTAGTAGAAGAGTTCTGGGGGTGAGGAAATGGGGCAGATGAAAAAATGTTGAATCTAGAAGGCACAGAATCATATAATAGAGACTTTATTTTGTAAGTAGCCACCAAAAAGGATTAACAAAGAAGCAAATAATGAATGAAAGCTCTTTGAAAAGCAACAGAATGTGAGAGTATTATTATTATGCATTGTATGAAATCAATCTATTCTCCAGGGGGTTGCAAAGAGTCAGATATTACTGAGTGACCAAGTACAGCACATGGTATTGCTATTATAAATACATATGGTATATGTTAATGTTTAGCTACATATTTCAGTAGATTTTTAACTTTTAGAGAAATACCAAGGTGGGGTGGAGACATTTATTTTCTATTGCAAACAAAAAAGATTGCTTCTTACAGGACTATATATTAAAAAGAGATAGCTAACAACCAACAGAAGAGCTTCAGGCTGAGGCTCTATATCAGGCATAGGTTTGAAAGAGTCCTCATCTAGAATAACATTCTATTATCAAATAGAGTCTTAATTTTGAGGTGTGACTCACAGATTCTTTTTTAGCATTACCCAGGCATTAGTCATGAAACAGATCAAGGTGGGTGGAGAAGATATTCCAACCCTTTCATCATCGACTGCTACTAAAGTCTCTCCACTTTTCCAGGTTGTTATTGTGGAGTACTCATCTGTCGTACTGATCCTGAAAAGATACTATCCATGTGGTACTAACTTGTGAAATAACCCTTGAGTTCAGTTCAGTCGCTCAGTCGTGTTTGACTCTTTGCTACACCATGAATCACAGAATGCCAGGCCTCCCTGTCCATCACCAACTCCCGGAGTTCACTCAGACTCACATCCATTGAGTCAGTGATGCCATCTAGCCATCTCATCCTCTGTCGTCCACTTCTCCTCCTGCCCCTAATCCCTCCCAGCATCAGAGTCTTTTCCAATGAGTCAATTCTTCTCATGAGGTGGCCAGAGTACTGGAGTTTCAGCTTTAGCATCATTCCTTCCAAAGAAATCCCAGAGCTGATCTCCTTCAGAATGGACTAGTTGGATCTCCTTCCAGGCCAAGGGACTCTCAAGAGTCTTCTCCAACACCACAGTTCAAAAGCATCAATTCCTTGGCGCTCAGTCTTCTTCACAGTCCAACTCTCACATCCATACATGAACACTGGAAAAACCATAGCCTTGACTAGACGGACCTTAGTCAGCAAAGTAATGTCTCTGCTTTTGAATATGCTATCTAGGTTGGTCATAACTTTTCTTCCAAGGAGTAAGCGTCTTTTAATTTTATGGCTGCAGTCACCATCTGTAGTGATTTGGGAGCCCCCCAAATAAAGTTTGACACTGTTTCCACTGTTTCCCTATCTATTTCCCATGAAGTGATGGGACCGGATGCCGCGATCTTCATTTTCTGAATGTTGAGTTTTAAGTCAACTTTTTCACTTCCTCTTTCACTTTCATCAAGAGGCTTTTTAGTTCCTCTTCACTTTCTGCCATAAGGGTGGTGTCATCTGCATATCTGAGGTTATTGATATTTCTCCTGGCAATCTTGATTCTGGCTTGTGTTTCTTCCAGCTCAGTGTTTCTCATGATGTACTCTGCATAGAAGTTAAATAAGCAGGGTGACAATAGACAGCCTTGACGTACTCCTTTTCCTATTTGAAACCAGTCTGTTGTTCCATGTCCAGTTCTAACTGCTGCTTCCTGACCTGCATACAGATTTCTCAAGAGGCAGGTCAGGTGGCCTGGTATTCCCATCTCTCTCAGAATTTTCCACACTTTATTGTGATCCACACAAAGGCTTTGGCATAGTCAATAAAGCAGATATAGATATTTTTTCTGGAACTCTCTTGCTTTTTCCATGACCCTTAGTAGTACTAAAAATTTCTATTTTCTGTTTGTATATTTTATCTTAGTAGGAAAATTCAATGCCAGTATTCAAAATGTTATTGTTTTAAATGGTATGAACAGTTCTGAAAGACACATTTTTTCTATGATTCCTGCCTCTGTTTTTCTAAACAAACAAAAACAATAATTTAGTCCAGAAGAGAATAATTTAGAGAAACTTAGCTTCTTGTACAGTTCTTCTGTGTATTCTTGCCACCTCTTCTTAATAGCTTCTGCTTCTGTTAGGTTCATACCGTTTCTGTCATTTATCAAGCCCATCTTTACATGAAATGTTCCCTGGTATCTCTAATTTTCTTGAAGAGATCTCTAGTCTTTCCCATTCTGTTGTTTTCCTCTATTTGCATTGACCGCTGGAGAAGGCTTTCTTATCTCTTGCTATTCTTTGGAGCTCTGTATTCAGATGCTTATCTTTCTTTTTCTCCTTTGCTTTTTAATTCTCTGCTTTTCACAGCTATTTGTGAGGCCTCCCCAGACAGCCATTTTGCTTTTTTGCATTTCTTTCCCATGGGGATGGTCTTGATCCTTGTCTCCTGTGCAATATCATGAACCTCATTCTATAGTTCATTAGGCACTCTATCTATCAGATCTAGGCCCTTAAATCTTTCCCACTTCCACTGTATAATCATAAGGGATTTTTTTAGGTCATACCTGAATGGTCTAGCAGTTTTCCCTACTTTCTTCAATTTAAGTCTGAATTTGGTAATAAGGAGTTCATGATCTGAGCCACAGTCAGTTCCTATTTGTTCACTGTTTGTTTTTGTTGACTGTATAGAGCTTCTCCATTTTTGGCTGCAAAGAATATAATCCATCTGATTTCGGTGTTGATCATCTGGTGATGTCCATGTGTAGTCTTCTCTTGTGTTGTTGAAAGAGGGTGCTTGCTATGACCAGTGCATTCTCTTGGCCAAACTCTATTAGTCTTTGCCCTGCTTCATTCTGCATTCCAAGGCCAAATCTGCCTGTTACTCCAGGTGTTTCTTGACTTCCTACTTTTGCATTCCAATCCCCTATAATGAAAAGGACATCTTTTTTGGGTGTTAATTCTAAAAGGTCTTGTAAGTCTTCATAAAACCATTCAACTTCAGCTTCTTCAGCATTACTGGTTGGGGTATAGACTTGGATTACCGTGATATTGAATGGTTTGCCTTGGAAACAAACAGAGATCATTCTGTCATTTTTGAGATTGCATCCAAGTACTGCATTTCAGACTCTTTTGTTGACCATGATGGCTACTCCACTTCTTCTGAGGGATTCTTGCCCACAGTAGTAGATATAATGGTTATCTGAGTTAAATTCACCCATTCCAGAACATTTTAGTTCGCTGATTCCTAGAATGTCAACGTTCACTCTTGCCATCTCTTGTTTGACCACTTCCAATTTTCCTTGATTTATGGATCTGACATTCCAGGTTCCTATGCAATGGTGCTCTTTACAGCATCAGACCTTGCTTATATCACCAGTCACATCCACAGCTGGGTATTGTTTTTTGCTTTGGCTCCATCCCTTCTTTCTTTCTGGAGTTATTTCTCCACTGATCTCCAGTAGCATATTGGGCACCTACTGACCTGAGGAGTTCCTCTTTTGGTATCCTATCATTTTGCCTTTTCAGACTGTTCATGGGGTACTTAAGGCAAGAATACTGAAGTGGTTTGCCATTCCCTTCTCCAGTGGACCACATTCTGTCAAACCTCCCCACCATGAC
>SJYW01007377.1:219120-277111 GCA_006410735.1 Raphicerus campestris
CAGTAGTAGATATAATGGTCATCTGAGTTAAATTCACCCATTCCAGTCCATTTTAGTTCGCTGATTCCTAGAATGTCGACGTTCACTCTTGCCATCTCTTGTTTGACCACTTCCAATTTTCCTTGATTTATGGATCTGACATTCCAGGTTCCTATGCAATGGTGCTCTTTACAGCATCAGACCTTGCTTATATCACCAGTCACATCCACAGCTGGGTATTGTTTTTTGCTTTGGCTCCATCCCTTCTTTCTTTCTGGAGTTATTTCTCCACTGATCTCCAGTAGCATATTGGGCACCTACTGACCTGAGGAGTTCCTCTTTTGGTATCCTATCATTTTGCCTTTTCAGACTGTTCATGGGGTACTTAAGGCAAGAATACTGAAGTGGTTTGCCATTCCCTTCTCCAGTGGACCACATTCTGTCAAACCTCCCCACCATGACCCACCCTTCTTGGGTTGCCCTGTGGGTATGGCTTGGTTTCTTTGAATTAGACAAGGCTGTGGTCCTAGTGTGATTAGATTGACTAGTTTTCTGTGAGTATGGTTTCAGTGTGTCTGCCCTCTGATGACCTCTTGCAACACCTACCATCTTACTTGGGTTTCTCTTACTTTGGGCGTGGGATATCTCTTCACGGCTGTTCCAGCAAAGTGCAGCCACTGCTCTTTACCTTGGATGAGGGGTATCTCATCACCGCTGTCATTCCTGGCCTTCAATGTGGGATAGCTCCTCTAAGCCCTCCTACACCTGCACAGCCACCGCTCCTTGGACGTGGGGTGGCTCCTCCCAGCCACCGCCCCTGGCCTCCGATGCATGGTAATTCCTCTCATCCGTTCATGTGCCATCACAGCCTGGCACTCTTGGCCACTGCTCCTGGCCTCAGACGTGGGGTAACTTCTCTTGGCTATCACCCTTTGGGTATGGGGTCCTCCCGGCTTCTGCCCCTGACCTTGGACATGGGGTAGGTCCTCTCAGCCGTACTTAGTGCGCAGGTCGCAGCTGCCTGCGAGAAGACTCTTGAAAGTCCCTTGGACTGCAAGGAGATCTAACGAGCCCATTCTAAAGGAGATCAGCCCTGGGATTTCTTTGGAAGGAATGATGCTAAAGCTGAAACTCCAGTACTTTGGCTACCTCATGCGAAGAGTTGACTCATTGGAAAAGACTGATGCTGGGAGGGATTGGGGGCAGGAGAAGGGGACCACAGAGGATGAGATAGCTGGATAGCATCACTGACTCGATGGACGTGAGTCTGAGTGAACTCCGGGAAATGGTGATGGACAGGGATGCCTGGCGTGCTGCTATTCATGGGGTCTCAAAGAATTGGACATGACTGAGCAATGAATTGGACATGACATTACCTGAAATTAAATCTTACCTAGTAATATTTATATTTGTTTCAACCTCTACTGATTCTTAGAAAAACAGATCTATCCATATATGTGAACAAAAAGATCTCAAATCCAAACAAATTGTATGAGTTATTCACATTTTCCATTATACATGGCACTCTCCCTCTTTTTTAGCATAAATAATGTCAAATTCAACTTACAAGTGTAGATTTTAGAGCCAGGCTTAAAAATCTTTCTCATAAAATTCATAGTTTATTTCAGAGATAACTAAGTTATTAAACTACTTATTTTTCAAAATAAAAATGCTTATGTTTCTCTTCATGTATAAAATTCTTTTTCTAGGAGTTTATTTTACAAAACAAAATTTATACATAATAGTTAAACATATATGGAGGGATGTTTATCAAAGCATTGTTTAAACAACCAAAGACAAAAAGCAATGTAAAGGTTTACCATTAGGGAATGGCTGAAAACATTTTTTATTCAATAAATATTTCTCATGCTTTACTATGTACCAAGTACTATTGTGAGACCTCAAGGTATAGCATTGAAAAGAGATAACATTCTATAAATAATGGTGCATCCCTATAATGGCAAACAACACATTCATTAAAAAGTGTTAGTCTTTCTATGCTGGTGGTCTGGACATTGTTTGGTGAAAGCAATCAAGAACAATTTTTATAATCATCTATCTGTGATATTAAAGGAATGTGGAAGGGTATGTGCCAGAGTCCAGCTCCAGCAGCCAGGGATTCAACCTGAAGCGGAGAGCAGTGTCGGTGAGAAACTGAGGCAGCCTCTCAGTTTTTTGGGGGCTGCCTGTTTATTTCAAGATTATGATTCTCTTTTATACTTTTACAAAAGCATTAGGTTAGAGGTTTGATATTTTTAGTTCCCAGAGACCCAGATTTATTTTTCTCCAAAAATCATTGTTGCCTCTCAAAAGGAGTTCCTTCCTCAGCAATTCTCTTGTCTACTTTTTCTCATGTGTCCTTGTGAATACACTGTAATTCATGCTAATGTGTGGGCTACATACCATATTCCTCAGTTTAATTCTCATCTTTCTAAGTCCTATTTGGTCCTAGTATCCTAAGCTCACTATTTATAAGAAAGGGCTTCTAGCTATAAATATCTCTAAAGTCCCTAATCTCTATAATCTATAGTAGAATATGGTAATATTACAGCATCCCTTAAATCTTTAGCTTCTAACTATTTTAATTATTCCTAAGCCCTAAATTCAGCAAATTCCTTTGCCAAAAACACTTTCCTCACAAATAGGCTTCAGATAGGCAAAGCTATGGTTTTTCCTGTGGTCATGTATGGATGTGAGAGTTGGACTGTGAAGAAGGCTGAGCGCCAAAGAATTGATGCTTTTGAACTGTGGTGTTGGAGAAGAGTCTTGAGAGTCCCTTGGACTGCAAGGAGATCCAACCAATACATTCTGAGGGAGATCAGCCCTGGGATTTCTTTGGAACAAATGATGCTAAAGCTGAAACTCCAGTACTTTGGCCACCTCATGTGAAGAGCTGACTCACTGGAAAAGACCCTATGCTGGGAGGGATTGGAAGCATGAGGAGAAGGGGACGACCAAGGATGAGATGGCTGGATGGCATCACTGACTTGATGGACATAAGTCTGAGTGAACTCCGGGAGTTGGTGATGGACAGGGAGGCCTAGCGTGCTGTGATTCATGGCGTCGCAGAGTCGGGCACGACTGAGCGACTGAATTGAACTGAGGAATCCCTCCCAAGGTCTCAAGCTGTGGCCTCTGTGCCCACCCTGGAACACTCTTTTGTACAAGTCCTTGAACAAATGTCAATGATTAACTTTATGAATTATTCTTTGAGCATAGCTGCAGAAGGCTTTATGCCTTCTCATGCTCCTCTCAAAAACAATAAGCACCTTGATATTTTCTTCAGTCAGTTCAACTGAGGAAAGGAAAAAACAAGTCAGAATCACAAAGCCTAACTCCTTTATTCCGGGTCTGTGCCTATGGAACAAAGGGAAGGGATTTAGGGCCGGGCTTCCATTTTGTCAGTAATGCCTAACACGTCTCCTGACAGGTATGGGTGTGGTTATACGTGAATATGTCAGTGTGGGTTTTTCTCTTTGTTTTATGTTGGCCAAAGCTGGGGAGAGTGCTCTTCTTTCTGGGTTAAACTTTATTTTGATGATGAAATCACGAGAAGGATATTTCAGGACACTAATCAATAGAATATATTCAAAGGATTTAATGAAACTTTTGTTTTCTCTCAAATGCATAGAAAAAGTAGATTTTGTCAATTTTACTTCTTGGCTTCTTCCTATTGATGGGAAGTATAATCAAATATTTAATTGTTCTTGTGCTTTTACTTTTGTATTTGTTCCTTGATGGCACATGACAGAACTGGTACCCATAGCTTATGACTAAGTCACCAGAGGACTTGACTGGGTCTGATTTCAGCACAATAGGGATAGGTAATGCAGGTGATTGTCCTATCAATATCCTGGATTTCCTACGGATTGGAGGAGGTGGCCTCAGGCAAAATTCAGTCACATCCCTGTCTATTCTAAATTCCATTTTGACTTCCTCTTGTTTAGTTCTATATTCAAAAGAATGTGTTTGGTTCTATTTAGTAAAATGTAAATATAAAAAAGGAGCAAGGAAGTAAAATTCTGAAGATGATAAAACACAAACAAACTTCAGGTTAGAAGATGAACTTTAATTATTTTTCCTCATGTCATTTTACAGATGACTTAGAGGAAAGTGTCCAGCAAACTTATTTGGCATATCTTGTTTAAGAGAAGTGATCATACTCTATCTCCTTCTCATCTTTGTCTACAGAAGGAAGCATCATTGTTTGGCTGTTTGGCTGCAAGAAAATTATAGTTTTTTAGCTCCACTTGGGAATTTTCCTGAGAATTTTCACTGTGTGTGTTTGTTTATGTTATGTGTAATGTTTCCAGTAGTTGCTTCTGAGGAGTGGGACTAAGGATTTAGGGTTTTGTTTGGAAAGGAGACTACTTTTTTACAAACATCTTTTTATTTTGGAATAATGTCAAATCACAAAAAAAGTGGCAAAGGTAATATNTTTATGTTATGTGTAATGTTTCCAGTAGTTGCTTCTGAGGAGTGGGACTAAGGATTTAGGGTTTTGTTTGGAAAGGAGACTACTTTTTTACAAACATCTTTTTATTTTGGAATAATGTCAAATCACAAAAAAAGTGGCAAAGGTAATATAAAATTTTCATATAACATTCATTCAGTTTCCTCTATATGCCCTTTAAAAAAAAAACTGGGGGGAAATGTACATAACACAAAACTGCCATTTATATAATTTCTGAGTATACAATTCAAATTCAATGGAATTAAATGCACTCAGAGTGTTTGTGTAGCTGTCACTACCATCCATCTCCATAACTCTTTTCATCTTGTAAATTTGAAACTCTTTACTAACTAAACAATAGTTCTGCATTCCCTCATCTCCCTAGTCCCTGGCAAACATCATTATATTTTCTGTCTCTGAGAATGTGACTATTCTAGGTACTTCATATAGGTGGAATCATACAACATTGTCTTTTTTTTAAATTGATATTTCACTTATATAATGTGTCCAAGATTCATTCATATTGTTAAATAAGTCAGAACATTCCTCCTCTTTAAGGCTGGATAATATTTTGTTATATTTATATGTCTCACTCTGCTCCATTTATCCTTTGATGGACAATTTTATATTACCACAACCAGATCACAAGGATTCTAATTTCTCCACCTCCTTGTCACACTCTTTACTTCCTGTTTTTTCATAGGCCCTTATCTTTCAACACCATAGTACATTTATCACAATAAAGAAACCAACATCAATACACTATTAACTAAAATTCATTTTATTCAACTTTCACTAATTTTTTTCCACTAATGCCCTTTTACTATGTCATTTTTACTTCATACTTTTTTTGCAATGATTAAATTGTTAATCTTGTATTTCAGTTTTCTAAAGCTAAATGTTAAAATATATACATCTCCAGTATATGAATACTTTCCATGGTTCAAAATCTCTTCAATATTTATTTATCAGGCATCTAAAATATGACTAAGCCACTAGAGAAATTGAGAAGAGATAGGTAGAAAGGAAAATACAACCCGTTCCCTTAATTTGCTTTCAGTGCATATTTTAAAATTAAATAGTCTTTACATCAAAAATATTTGATTTGGAATATCAATAACCTCAGATATACAGATGACATCACCTTTATGGCAGAAAGTAAAAAAGAACTAAAGACCCTCTTGATGAAAGCAAAAGAGAGTGAAAAAGCTGGCTTAAAACTCAACATTCAAGAAACTAAGATCATGGCATCTAGTCCCATCACTTAATGGCAAATAGCTGGGGAAACAGTGACAGATTTTATTTTCTTAGGCTCTAACTCACAGCAGATGGTGACTGCAGAAATGAAATTAAAAGACGCTTACTCCTTGGAAGAAAAATTATGACTTAAATGGCATACTATAAAGCAGAGACATTACTCTGCCAACAAAGTTCTGTCTAGTCAAAGCTATGATTTTTCCAGTAGTCATGAATGAATATGACAGTTGAATCAGAAAGAAAGTTGAGTGCCAAAGAACTGATGCTTTTGAACTATGGTGTTGGAGAAGACTCTTGAGAGTCCCTTGGATTGCAAGGAGATCAAGGCAATCCATCCTAAGGAAATTAATCATTTGAAGGACTGATGCTGAAGCTGAATCTCCAAAACTTTGGCCACTCGATGTGAAGAACTGACTCTTTGGAAAAGATCCTGACCATGGAAAGACTGAAGGCAGGAGGAGAAGGCAACAGCAGAGGATGAGATGGTTGGATGGCATCACCAACTTGATGGACATGTATGAGCAAGCTCTGGGAAGTGGTGATGGACAGGGAAGCCTGTCGTACTACAGTCCATGGGGTTGCAAAGAGTCAGATATGACCGAGTGACTGAATGGAACTGAAAGTGTCATAATGAGAAAGAACTAAATTATAATTACTAAAATTTAAGTTATAATGTTAAAGGACATTCATACTTTATATTCCAGCCACTTTGCAAAGCACTTCACATGATTTACATGCATTATCTCATAGTCCAAAATAACTGCTAAAAAATAAGTAGGTATTATTTCTACTTTTCTATGAAAACCTGAGGAACCAGAGTTGGATGACATGTATAAAGAAAAGCTATATGTAACAGATATAGAATTTGAACTTCTTCTCATTTGTTAAACTGATCTTATTGAAGTATAATTGATTTACAATATTGTAATTTTAAAGGGATTCAGATATACAAATACTCTTTTTCATATCATTTTTCATTATGGTTTGGGCTTCCCTGGTGGCTCAACTGGTAAAGAATCTGCTTGCAATGTGGGACACCTGGATTCAATCCCTGGGTTGGGAAGATCCACTAAAGAAGGGAACAGCTACCCACTCCAGTATTCTGCCTAGAGAATTCCATGGATTGTGTAGTCCATGGGGTCACAAAGAGTTAGACAGGACTGACTTTCACTTTCACTTCCACTATTGTTTTTTAAAGGATATTGAGTAGAGTTCCCTGTGCTGTACAGCAGGACTTTGTTTATCTGTTCTGTATATAACAGTTTATATACAGTTATAAACTGTATATACACTTTATAGTTTGCTAATCCCAAACTCCCAATTCATCCCTCTTTCATTGGCAACCACTAGTCTTGAACCCCTTTCTTTATGATTCCAAAGTCTCTATTGTTTAGAACTCTGTCTTGTGGTTTCTGTTAATGACTTACACTTGACCATTGTTCAAGGTCAAATAAGTTGACTTTGCTGTTTCTAAACTCAAAATAACTGACAGGTCAGGTAAATTAAGGCAAGAAGATAACAGCAAATAAAAAAGGAGATCCACCAAAAAGAAATTCAATGCACATTAATTATGCACATTTCGCATACTCTCTAGTGGCCACTTTGAAACACGATGTGCTCAAGACATTCGGAATATAAACCATACTTATCTTCAGTGTCCCTTAGTGTCTTTGCAGCTCATAGCTGGAACTGCAATCCACTGTGATTTGTTCCCATTTTCATTAAATCTTGGGCTTTAAAAAATTTTATTTCTTCCTCCTGTAGATTCACCCATAAAATATGTTGAAGAATCATATCTTCTCTTGAGGCCATTTTTTCCAAGTACTGTATATTTCAAAGTGATAGCCCAGAGGTGGAAGAGAGATTAAGTGGAGGAAGGCACATTGAGAGGGAGGCTGTGATTGCAGTTAAAGAATAAAGCAGGGAGCGATTTGAGGGCGAAATAGCTTCTTGGCTTAAAGTGTCATCTTCTCTTAATACAGGTGAGGGTTGGTACTTTTCACCAGAGTTGTATTTTCATGAAACTTGGCAGTATTTATCCACAGGTATTTAAAGTATGAAAAGTAAAACTCAGCTAGAAAGTTTGAAAACTTATTGAAATTCAGACTTCTCTAGAAGTGCAGCTTTTTCTAGATGGAGGGTACATTTAAGATTTGTTTTTATTTAGTTTAGGTTCACTCCCTATTCTGACCCTGGAAAGAATGTTACAGCAGTTACTTATGAGATTAGTGAAAGTCACTTCAGTTCAGTTCAGTTCAGTTCAGTCGCTCAGTCATGTCCGACTCTTTGTGACCCCATGAATCATACTTAGTCGTGTCCAACTCTTTGTGACCCCGTTGATTATACAGTCCATGGAATTATCCAGGCCAGAATACAGGAGTGGGTAGTCTTTCCTTTCCTTTCTGCAGGGGATCTTCCCAACGCAGGGGTCAAACCCAGGTCTCCCAATTGTGGGCAGATTCTTTACCAGCTGAACCACAAGGGAAGCCTAAACACTGGAGTGGATAGCCTATCCCTTCTCTAGGGGATCTTCCAGACCCAAGAATTGAACAGGGGTCTCCTGAATTACAGGCAGATTCACTACCAACTCAGCTATCAAGGAAGCCCACTTTAAGGTGGCATAAAAGCCATGAATACAACTATGGCTATTTTACTAAGGAGGCAAGTAGAAAATTCAGAATAAAAATAATCAAATGCCAATGCTTAACAGTAGCATTAAAATAGAAATATGTCTTCTAAATCTTACTACTGCAGATAATCTCTATTATTTGCAGAAAAAATTAAGAAAAAAGCTATCCAAAGAAAGATTTCAGATTCCTTGAGGTATAAGTGATCATTTAGGTAGGTATAACTAAGATGAATCAGAGAAGGCAATGGCACCCCACTCCAGTACTCTTGCCTGGAAAATCCCATGGGCAGAGGAGCCTGGTAGGCTGCATTCCATGTGGTCACAAAGAGTCAGACACGACTGAGCGACTTCACTTTCACGCATTGGGGAAGGAAATGGCAACCCACTCCCGTGTTCTTGCCTGGAGAATCCCAAGGGCAGGGGAGCCTGGTGGGCTGCCACTATGGGGTCACACAGAGTTGGACATGACTGAAGCGACTTAGCAGCAGCAGCAACTAAAATGAATAAAATTCCTATCTTCATTGTATGTTAAGCTGCTCAAAGGCGAGGAGCATATTCTCCTTTTTTATGTATTAGTCATTTACCTTGAGGCCTACAACAGTGTTTTTTCTCTCTGAACCCATTGTGTGTGTGTGTGTGTGATACAATACCTGAAATAGCAAATAATGGAGTTATTAATTTATATCATTACTTAGCAAAATGATCTAAGACTTTAAATTCAAAATACTTAGCTTCTGCTATTTAGCAGTTATTCAGTAATCTATAATTTCTGAAAAGCAATTACAATACAGAGTGGTGATGACATAAGAGAACTTTAAAAATTATAGGCTGATATATAATGTTTTGGAGCTTCCCCAGTGGCTCAGCATTAAAGAATCTGCTTGCAATGCAGGAGATGCAGGTTCAATCCCTGGGTCCGGAAGAGGACCCAGGAGGAGAGCATGGCAAGCCACTCCAGTATTTTTGTCTGGAGAATCCCCATGGATAAAGGAGCCTGGCTTGCTGCAGTCAATACAGTTGGAAAGAGTTGAACACAACTGAAGTGACTTAGCATGCATGCATACATATAATGTTTTGTTATGGATAGTCTAATATGTAATTATATAACTTAGCTAGCCCTTTGCTGTCTGATTATTTGTATTATATCTAATCAGAATTAGAGTTTCCCAGCTGACCCTAGTAAAGAATCCTCTTGTCAGTGCAGGAGCCATAAGAGACACAGGTTCGATCCCCTTGAGGAGGGCACGGCAATCCACTCCAGTTCTTGCCTGGAGAATCCCATGAACAAAGGAGCCTGGCAGACTACAGTCCATGGGATCACAAAGAGCCAGACACGACTGAAGCAATTTAGCATGCATGCATGTTATCCAGAGTAAGGATATAATTATTGTGCAGCAGTTCAAATCAGAGTATAGCCTGTGTCATTTATCAAACATTATTCTGGTGACAAAAGAAATACAAGTTTCAGTGCAAACACATGGCACAGAATTTACTCATTAGTTCGAAGGCTGGTTTATAGGTAATACATCAGATTTAATCTGGTTTTCAGGTTAAAAGCTGTAATAAAGCTTTAATTGCTTTTCTTCCAAGGTAAGCTTTAGAATAAGGTACTCTATCCCTGAAAACTTCAAATGGTACATAATGACAGTTGGCAGTTCATTCACTTTACTGTGTTCTGTCCCTGGCCTTTGCAAGACAGGTCATTGTTTTGGGTTGGATTATCCCAGATGCAGACCTGAAGTCAAGGATCTGAGTGCTAGTGATTTATAAAGTAAATGCTCCTAGAAGAAGGATTAGAGTGGTAAGGATGGGTGAGAAGCAGGTATTAAAGGGGGGTAAGCTAAGAAAGGGTGAAATTTCAGAGAAAGTTTCAGTCTCAGCTTGATCTCACAAGGAGCTATATCACAGAATATCTGTCGCCTAGAGCCAAGGGAACACCAAGCTGCGGCGCTCGAGTGTGGCTGGGAGACTGACTCTGTGGCAGGAGGAGAAGGAGCAAGAGAATGGTCATGGCCCAGGTTGGAGTGAATCCCAGGAACTGGCTGCCAAGTGAGGATCTTTGGCTTTGAGAAGAAGGAAGTCAAAGGTAATCCAAGGTAAAATGAAAGTGAGTTTGTTGAAAGACAGATGCACTTTTCTAAAACCAAAGTGCAGGCCTTCTTGAAGGATAAGAACACCCCCAAGGTATGGGGGTGGTTAGTTTTTATGTGCTTGGTAATTTCATACTCTAATGAGTGAGAGGGATATTTTATATTTGGGGAAAAGGGTGAGGGTTTTCAGAAGTTGGGCCATGACTCATTTTTTGGTCATCCTTGGAACTGTCATGGCATGAGGTAAAGTGATTTTTAGTATTATAAATCACTGCAGATGGTGATTGCAGCTATGAAATCAAAAGATGCTTACACCTTGGAAAGAAAGTTATGACAGCATACTGAAAAGCAGAGACATTACTGTGTCAACAAAGGTCCACCTAGTCAAGGCTATGGTTTTTCCAGTAGTCATGCGTGGATGTGAGAGTTGGACCATAAAGAAAGCTGAGCGCCAAAGAATTGATGCTTTTGAATTGTGGTGTTGGAAAAGACTCTTGAGAGTCCCTTGGACTGCAAGGAGATCCAACCAGTCCATCCTAAAGGAAATCAGTCCTAGGTGTTCACTGGAAGAACTGATGTTGAAGCTGAAACTCCCAATACTTTGGCCACCTGATGTGGAGTGCCGATTAATTTGAAAAGACCCTGATGCTGGGAAAGATTGAGGGCAGGAGGAGAAGGGGATGACAAAGGATGAGATGGTTGGGTGGAGTCACCGACTTAATGGACATGGGTTTGGGTGGACTCCAGGAGTTGGTGATGGACAGGGAGGCCTGGAGAGCTGTGGTTCATGGGGTCACAAAGAGTAGGATATGACTGAGTGAGTGAACTGAATTGATAGCACTGCTGCTACAGCTGCTGCTAAATCGCTTCAGTTGTGTTCGACTCTGTGCAACCCTGTAGACGTCAGCCTACCAGGCTCTTCTGTCCTTGGGATTCTCCAGGCAAGAACACTGGAGTGGGTTGCCATTTCCTTCCCCAATGCATGAAAGTGAAAAGTGAAAGTGAAGTCCTTCAGTCATGTCTTACTCTTCGCGACCCCATGGACTGCAGCCTACCAGGCTCCTCCGCCCATGGGAGTTTCCAGGCAAGAGTACTGGAGTGGGTTGCCACTGCCTTCTCCGACTGATAGCACTAGATAGGCATAATAGTCTGGTCATACTTGGGACAAAATATGGGAACTAAAAAGCCAAAAGAAACTATAGAAAACTTACATCTTCTGTCTCTTTCCCCAGCATCTCTGTCTCTTTGTAAAGAAACCCTCTTTTTGCTGCTCATCCGCTATTTGGACTCCAAGCATCTAATCTTCTTAAGTCTTCATGAACTGTCACTTCCAAGAAAATGCTGACTGCCTGAAGACTTCTGGGTCTCTTAGTTCAAGGTCTTGGAAGAGGAAATCTGACTGGGTCAGGTAACAATCTGTTTCCATATGCTTTGGCTGGGGAGGAGAGAGCTAGTGTAACAAAACATGGCTTGAAAAACCCACTAGTTAACCTGAAGCTTGAATGTGGCAACTCTCAGAGAATTAAAAAGACTGGGCATGTATCTCCAAAGCACAACTATTTTACTACAAAATACAATTACCCCACATTTGAAAGAGTGTGTGAAATGTGTCAATTAAATGCTGTTCTTTAAAATATATTTATTTTGTGGACTTGGAAGGAAAAAAAAAAGCAGACTATGAGGTCTATTTACTGGTATTTTAATGATCTCATGTTATATATAAAATCAATAAAATGTGGAAATACAGAAATGCATAAACTAACACCTTTGACAGTTGCCTTAAGAATAAGATTATCCTTAAATAACTGAGTTTTATACACACTTAGTAGCACTGTAAAATGTATAGTCTCTCAGAAAGAAATTTGATAATAAGCATAAGACTATAAAAATGTTCATGTCCATTGACCTAGTAATTTCACTTAAGAGTAATTATCATAAAGAGTTCAAAATATAAGGGAAAAGCTTTATGCACCGTGAGTTTATTGCAGAAGTATTTACAGAGGAAATAGAAAATAAACCAAATATGTGTCCAAAAGGGAATAATTAAATAAATTACTTAAATATTTTTGACTCATTTAAGTTCTAATTATGAAGAGCATGAAATTCCATAGAAAAAGTTTCATGTACTAAGTGAAACAGCAGAATGCAATGCTGTTCTCAGGTAAAAATGGGGGTAAAACTGCATAGGGAAAAATGAAATACTCTAAGACACTAATCATGTTTGGCTCAAAGTGACGAGATTATATATTTTTCCATTTCCTGAATTGCTTTCAATATGTTTATATTATTTTTATATACTGAAAAATAGTTTAAAATTGCTAAAGCACTATTACCACATTCTCCAGTAGATATAGTTTGTATTCTCTGGAGCTTTTTCTTAACATTCTTCAGTGGGCTACCAAGATCTCTTGAAACCTATTACTTTTGAAAGGATTTCATGAGTTAAAGACTGTATCTCTAAGCACTTGGAAACTTCTGAGAGGAAAATAGAAAAGCCAGCTTAAATAACTACTGTGGAGAACTTTAGAAGGGTGTGGAAAAGTGGCTGTTAAAAAAAAAAAAAAGTTGTTTACTGGAAGTGAAGTGAACCTATAAATCCTCAGAAGTATCTGAAACTGTCAGTTACAAAGCACCAATGATGATAGAAGGATCTACAGCATTCAGTATGTCTTATAAAGCATCCTGGAAAGCTGCATGGGGAAAGGTAATTAGCAAATGCTCAAGTAACCATCATCAATGTAGATATTCTTTTTAAAGTATCTGTTACTCTGATTTTCATGCCTGTTTATGGGAAGCTGAAGTATTATAAAACCACACAGAAGTAAAAAAAGAAAAAAAAAACTGCATCTCTTATGCTCAGAATAAGTAAACGGTGGTTTTATTATTGAAATTGTTTTGAGAAAACAGTGCTGTGACTCTAGAGCATGAAAGGAGAACTAAATTATTATGACATCATAGTGGGTTGTAAGTTGTAAGGCAGCAATATTTCCAAATTATGTTCTTCAGAACAGCAGTCCCAAGAGATGCTCCTTCAATGAAAGCAGTTAAAGGTTGAAATATATGTTGAATACATGTCCTCTTTAACAACCAGTATATTCCTAAAATTTTCCATAGTAAAGATAGCTATTTTATTAGCATTTTCCCAGCTTAACTGCTCATAATATCCCCTTCTCTGCTATATTATAACTGTTGTCATTAAGTAAAAGCAGTTTCCAATAAAATATAGTTTGGCAAATGCTGTGTGATGTTGACAGATTGCCTAGACTACTAGATCCAAGTTCAAATTCAGTTTCTACCACACAGTAGCTTCAGAAATCTAAGTGAGTTACTTGAACGATTTTATTAGCCCAAAATCTTTAAATGGTTTTGACTCAGCTAATATATAGTGAGAAACATGCAAGAATCTATTAGGAACAAAAATCTCTTACATCTGGTAATTTCTGAGATTTTGCACCTACTCACTTCTGTAGAAGATATCCATTTTTATCCTAGCTCTAGCTTCCCTTGGTCCACACACCAATATTTATTATTGGCCTTCCTTGTTTTTGTTACTGACTTTGATACACATTTTCAGGTCTGTTTAGGGACCACAAATTCGGGGCATAGGGTTAGGCAGAGCACTTCATAATGTCCACACATCACACCATTGAGCAACAGTGGAGCAGCTAGAACCAGCAAATCTAGCTCCCTCCTTCCTGCAGTTACCTCTAGGTCAGGTCCCTCTATGGAGAAATTCTAACATCCCACTCAATGTACAGCAAGAATTCTAGAGGAATCCAGTCTAAAATTAAAGAGCAGGTATTGAAGGGCAAATTTGGATGTGAGAGATAATAAATAATAACTGGTTCTATAGTGACATCTCACTCTCATTTTAATTTGCATTTTTAAATGACTAATGATGGTGAACAATTTTTCTTTTGTCAACTCTGTATCATCTTTGGTGAAGTGTCTATTTAAATCTTTTGTGCCCTCTGTTTTTAATTGATTTGTCTTCATTATTTAGTAGTAAGAATTCCTTATGTTGTCTTTATGTATTCTTTTACTGAATACATATTTTGCAAATACTTTGTCCTATATGTGGTTTGTCTTTTAATTCTCTTAATTACACCTTTTGAAGAACTTTTTAAAATGTTTGATGAATTTTAATTTTAATGTATTTATAATATATATTTTTTAATTTTGATGAATTTTAATTTTTTTAATTTTGATGAATTTATTTTTTGTTTTTGCCAAACTCAAAATCACTGTTAATTTTTTTTTATATTGTCTTCCAGAAATGTTATATTTTAAAGACTTACATGTAAGTCTATAATCCATTTCAAGTTAATTTGTGTATGTGGTATAAGGTAAAGTCAAGGTCTGCAGTTTGCATAAAAGACAGTGAAGACAATTCCATGATGAAAATGAAAGCAGGTTCAGGGATGATAGTTACACAGAAGCTAATCTGTCTAGTTTGTAGCAAGGGTTTCCAGGAGTCCAGGAATAATATCTCAAGAGGAAATAATAGAATCTCTGAGGTATTTGACTATGGTGAGATAAGCTTTACATTTTTAATAAAGAATTCAAGAGAATTAATGATAGGGCCATAGAAAACTAAGCAACAAAAAAGTAATTATTAACCCTAGAAAATACAAAAAAGATTTACAGGAAGAACTATATAATCTTAGTATACTATGTGACACAACTGTGCATAATATCTTTTTAGAGAAGTAAAACTATAAAATGTCATAGAAATATATTGGGGAAATGGATAAAAGGAAACGCCTGTGTATGGGTCAGAGTATGTAATGCTTGTGTGTGAATGCAAAACCCTTCCTTCTTTGGGAGACTGGCAAGATATACTATCTATAATAGAAAAGAAAATCAAGGAACAATATTATGAATATATTATAGAAAATGTAGACATAAATGGTCAAAACAATAGTTAAAAGAAGAAACTGGCTACTAGGGAATGGGCAGAAATTGGGGCTTGGAAGGGGTTAGGCAGAAAGTGCCATTTTGAAAATATCTATCTGAACTTTTAAGCCATGTATAAGAATAAATTTAATACAGGGAAAATTTTAAAGAAAAATTATGAAGAAATATAAATAATGTATAAAAAGTGGCTTCTCTATTTGAAACTTTCAAAAAATTACTTCACACAAAAAAAAACGGTAAAAAAGGAGATTTTTTACATATTTTTATACAAATGGAAGAAAATCTCAATAGATCAAATAATAAACCAAATAAACAACCAAAATAATATACTACTAATAACAAAATTGATTGGAAGATAAAGCACTTTGTTTAACCCAGGTCCTAACATCCCGGCTTGACCTAGACTGTATAAGACCATGGTAAAATTCTGAGATTTACTCCCTGTGTTCATACATAATAAACCTAAAGAATTTGCAGCCTTCAGAAGATTACCAAAATATTAATTATTATTTCACTATAACAGTATAAATATTGATCAATCTAGAAATCTAATATAGGAAATAACTTTTTGTTGTTATCAGTGACAAGAAATTTTTACTTCTTATAAATTTTTACTTCCAAAAATTTTCCCCTATTTGAAAATATATAATGGTAACTTCTGGTAAACTTAGAAGCATTTAGCCCTAATTTCAAAGAAAACATTGTACTTCATAGAGAATTAATTATATGTGAACAAAGATATTTTTTAAATGTTTTACCCTTTAAAGCACTTAATAAGATATTTGAATTTACATTTGAAAGCTAGATAGTTTCACTGAAGTGCATAACATCAAAGTACTAAACAGATTAGAAGGTACAGATTCCTTCTATCATTGTTCAAGCTATAGTAATCCCATACTAACTAAGGGATTGTTAGGAAAAAATAAAATTTCAGCATTTGCACATGTGCAAATCACTTTTGAAACTTTATGATAATGCTGATGCTAAATCCATTTACATATTTTTGAATTTTAGAATATTGGAAATGTGTCTACTTAATAAAAATAAGAAATTAGTATTAATTTTTTGAAAAATTTTAAAGTTTCTAATATTTTTCATTTTCTGGAAAAAGAGGTGATGTTATTAAAATAGTTGAAAAACTGGATGTTGAGAGTCAACTTAGTCACTTTGCTTCAAGGTATAGATACATGCTTAGGTCAGCAAATCAAGCAAAGTTGGGAAAATTTTCAAGTACTGCAAAATTAGTCCTAATGGGATGGTGGAATATTATGGAGGACTCAAGTTTGTTCTTATGCTCTGGCTATCTAGTGGGTCACTAATAATCATAACAATAACACTAATAATAATGGGAATTCTTTACTCTAAAACTGTACCCGTAAAATGATGGAGATTTTCTAGCTTATCTCTGTGATCCAGCCACTAGTTTCAACTGGTTAACCCAGTATTCATGAAGGACTAGATAGAGCATGACACCTGATTAATTTATATGCTATTTGCCAGACACTGCTGCTGCTGCTGCTAAGTTGCTTCAGTCATGTACGACTCTTTGTGACCCTATAGATGGCAGCCCACCAGGCTCCCCTGTTCCTGGGATTCCCCAGGCAAGAACACTGGAGTGGGTAGTAAAAAGCTATTACAAGTGGCCTTTGCATCAAGCTCTTGCATGTAGTCAGCTTTGGTTAAAATAAGAGGTTTATAGTATAATAAACATGGTGACCTACAGGCAAAGAAGGAAGAAAGTAATATGGTGGCCACAATGGATTTCTCAAACAAGAGCATGTAGTGGGCAGGTATATTTTTTACCCTGCCCAGTAAAAAAATTCTACATCCTTTAAAATTCAGTTGAAGTGCTGACAATTCTTATGATCTTTTCTTGATCTCTATTAATAATTAACGGCTAATCTGTGAATGTGCCTAGCATATTTTTTATGATTCCATATATTGGCAACTTCAGTTTTGTTCATTATGGTTTATTTTTATGTTGTAAAAAATGGAGTCAGATGCTCCAGAGAAAAAAATCCCAGGCCTTCATCAAGTTGTCTCAGTTTCCTTCCTCGTTATCTTTTATCTGTTCTCTTCTTATTAGCTCAGAATATGTTCATCCAAGTTATCATCATATCTTTTTTTATTTCAGTAAGTCTCCTAATATGCTGCTTACTTTATAATCTGTTATCTCACCTATAAAAAAAAATTTAGGGCTTTGTTTTCCTTCTTATATAGGGAAAAACTTATTTTCCCTACTGTGTTTCCTTCTTTACTCATATAAAACACATTTCTGGTCACCAAATGAGCTTTTTTTTTTTTTTTTTCCTTACACTGGACAATGCTCTGTGATACCAACTGAGTCTTCTAAATTGTAACTCAATTCTAACACTATTTTCCTGGAGATGGTGTCAGATCTCACAGATACTCAGTCCCACAAGACTACTCCCACTATACTTCACATGTCAATTGCTCAGTCCCACAAGACTACTCCCACTATACTTCACATGTCAATTGCAAGTAGCAGATTTCTAGGTTTCCCACAATTGTTTGATTCACTTACAAATCAGAGGTTGCCATGTTTCCCTCCTAGGGTTTGATAATTTGCTAGAGTAGCTCAGGTAAACACTTATGTTTATCAGTTTATCAAAAGACATGATAAAGGATACATATGATCAGTGAGATAAACTCTGGGAGGGTCCCAAGGACAAGAATTCTGTCACAATAGAATCGGGGTGTGTCATTTCCAGAGTCTAGGTTAAAGCAGAGACATTACTTTGTCAACAAAGGTCTGTCTAGTCAAGGCTATGGTTTTTCCAGTACTCATGTATGACTCATGTATTGATATGAAGGTTGGACTATAAAGAAGGCTGAGCATAGAAGAACTGATGCTTCAAAACTGTGGTGTTGTAGAAGGCTCTTGAGAGTCCCTTGGACTGCAAGGAGATCCAACCAGTCCATCCTAAAGGAAATCCGTCCTGGATGTTCATTGGAAGGACTGACGTTGAAGCTGAAACTCCAATATTTTGGTCACCTGATATGAAAAGCTGACTAATTTGAAAAGACCCTGATGTTGGGAAACATTGAAGGCAGGAGGAGAAGGGGACAACAGAGGATGAGATGGCTGGATGGCATCACTGACTCAATGGACATGAGTTTGGGTAAACTCCGGGAGTTGGTGATGGACAGGGAGGACTGGCATGCTGCAGTTCATGGGGTCACAAAGAGTTGTACACAACTGAGTGACTGAAATGGAACTGGAACGTCCAGAGTAGATGTGTTCATGAGACTAGGAACTTTCACACTCTGGACTGCTAGGATTTTATACAGACTTCTTCACATAAGCATGATCAATAACTGATTCAGTTTCTAGCCTTTCTTGAGGATGAGTACTAGAGCTGAAAATTCCAAGCTTCTAATCATGGCTTCTTGCCCTGCATATAGTTTTCTCAGGAGGCAGATAAGACGGTTTGGTTTTCCTATCTCTTTACAAGTTTTCCAGAATTTGTTGTGAGCCACACAGTCAAAGACTTTGGCATAGTCAATAAAACAGAAGTAAATGTTTTTCTGGAACTCTCTTGCTTTTTTGATGATTCAACAGATGTTGGTAATTTGATATATGGACCGTATACCTTTTCTAAATCTAGCTTGAACATCTGGAAGTTCATGGTTCATATGATGCTGAAGCCTCACTTGGAGAATTTTGACCATTATTTTGCTAGTGTGTGACATGAGTGCAATTGTACAGTAGTTTAAACATTTTTTGACATTGCCTTTCTTTGGGATTGGAATGAAAANTGGGGTAGGGTAGATGTGTATAAGAGACAGTCCTTACACTGGACAATGCTCTGTGATACCAACTGAGTCTTCTAAATTGTAACTCAATTCTAACACTATTTTCCTGGAGATGGTGTCAGATCTCACAGATACTCAGTCCCACAAGACTACTCCCACTATACTTCACATGTCAATTGCTCAGTCCCACAAGACTACTCCCACTATACTTCACATGTCAATTGCAAGTAGCAGATTTCTAGGTTTCCCACAATTGTTTGATTCACTTACAAATCAGAGGTTGCCATGTTTCCCTCCTAGGGTTTGATAATTTGCTAGAGTAGCTCAGGTAAACACTTATGTTTATCAGTTTATCAAAAGACATGATAAAGGATACATATGATCAGTGAGATAAACTCTGGGAGGGTCCCAAGGACAAGAATTCTGTCACAATAGAATCGGGGTGTGTCATTTCCAGAGTCTAGGTTAAAGCAGAGACATTACTTTGTCAACAAAGGTCTGTCTAGTCAAGGCTATGGTTTTTCCAGTACTCATGTATGACTCATGTATTGATATGAAGGTTGGACTATAAAGAAGGCTGAGCATAGAAGAACTGATGCTTCAAAACTGTGGTGTTGTAGAAGGCTCTTGAGAGTCCCTTGGACTGCAAGGAGATCCAACCAGTCCATCCTAAAGGAAATCCGTCCTGGATGTTCATTGGAAGGACTGACGTTGAAGCTGAAACTCCAATATTTTGGTCACCTGATATGAAAAGCTGACTAATTTGAAAAGACCCTGATGTTGGGAAACATTGAAGGCAGGAGGAGAAGGGGACAACAGAGGATGAGATGGCTGGATGGCATCACTGACTCAATGGACATGAGTTTGGGTAAACTCCGGGAGTTGGTGATGGACAGGGAGGACTGGCATGCTGCAGTTCATGGGGTCACAAAGAGTTGTACACAACTGAGTGACTGAAATGGAACTGGAACGTCCAGAGTAGATGTGTTCATGAGACTAGGAACTTTCACACTCTGGACTGCTAGGATTTTATACAGACTTCTTCACATAAGCATGATCAATAACTGATTCAGTTTCTAGCCTTTCTTGAGGATGAGTACTAGAGCTGAAAATTCCAAGCTTCTAATCATGGCTTCTTGCCCTGCATATAGTTTTCTCAGGAGGCAGATAAGACGGTTTGGTTTTCCTATCTCTTTACAAGTTTTCCAGAATTTGTTGTGAGCCACACAGTCAAAGACTTTGGCATAGTCAATAAAACAGAAGTAAATGTTTTTCTGGAACTCTCTTGCTTTTTTGATGATTCAACAGATGTTGGTAATTTGATATATGGACCGTATACCTTTTCTAAATCTAGCTTGAACATCTGGAAGTTCATGGTTCATATGATGCTGAAGCCTCACTTGGAGAATTTTGACCATTATTTTGCTAGTGTGTGACATGAGTGCAATTGTACAGTAGTTTAAACATTTTTTGACATTGCCTTTCTTTGGGATTGGAATGAAAACTGACCTTTTCTAGTCCTGTGGCCACTGCTGAATTTTCCAATTTGTTGGCATACTGAGTGTAGCACTTTCACAAAAACATTTTTTAGGATTTGAAATAGCTCAGCTGTAATTCCATCACTGCCACTAGCTTTGTTCACAGTGATGCTTCCTAAGGCCCACTTGACTTTGCATCCCAGGATGTCTGGCTCTAGGTGAGTCATCACACCATTGTGGTTATATGGATCATTAAGATCTTCTTTGTATAGTTCCTCTGTGCATTCTTGCCATGTCTTTTTAACATCTTCTGCTTCTGTTAGGTATATAGTTTCTGTCCTTTGTGGCCTCTTTAGAAATCTGTATGCAGGTCAAGAAGCAACACTTAGAACTGGATATGTAACAATGAACTGTTTCCAAATTGGGAAAGGAGTACGGTAAAGCTGTTTATTGTTACCTTGTGTATTTAACTTATTTGCAGAGTGAATCATGTGAAATGCCAGACTGGATGAAGCACAACCTGGAATCAAGATTTCAGGGAGAAATATCAATAATGTAAGACATGCAGATGACATCACCCTTATGGCAGAAAGTGAAGAGGAATCAAAGAACTTCTCGATGAAGGTGAAAGAGGAGAGTGAAAAAGCTGGCTTACAGCTCAACATTCAAAAAACTAAGATCTTGGCATCTGGGCCCATCACTTCATGGCAAACAGATGGGGAAACAATGGAAAAGTACAGACTTTATATTCTTGGGCTCCCAAATCACTGCAGATAGTGACTGCAAACATGAAATTAAAAGATGCTTGTTCATTGGAAGAAAAGCTATGACAAACCTAGACAGCATATTAAAAAGCAGAGACATTACTTTGCCAAGAAAGGTCCTTCTAGTCAAAGCTATGGTTTTTCCTTTCATCATGTATGGATGTGAGACTTGGACCATAAAGAAAGCTGAGTGTTGAAGAAAGGATGCATTTGAACTATGGTGTTGGATAAAACTCTTGGAAATCCCTTGGACTACAAAGAGATAAAACTAGTTAATCCTAAAGGAAATCAATCCTGAATATTCATTGGAAGGACTGATGCTGAAGTTCCAATACTTTGGCCACTTGATGCAAATAACTGACTCATTAGAAAAGGCCCTAATGCTGGGAAAAATTGAAGGCAGGAGGAGAAGAGGATGACAGAGGATGACATGGTTGGATGGAATCACCATGTCAATAGACATGAGTTTGAACAATCTCTAGGTGTTGGTGAACAGGGAAGCCTGGCATGTTGCAATCCATGGGGTCACAAAGAGTCAGACATGATGAGTGATCGAGTTGAACTGAACTAAAACATGGCTTGGACTTCTCTGTAACTAGTGCCCATCCAGGAGCCCATCCAGTTAAGAAATGCTCCTAGAGCTCTCATCATTTAGTGATGTACAAGGTTTTAGTAGCCTTCTGTTAGTGACAGGTCAAAGACCAAGCACTGCAACAAGAGATCTCTTTAGGTTCTTACCATAGAAAGAAAAAGGAGAATTGATATTGAAGGAACAGATAGAAGTTTTCTACATACCTGATTTCTATGGCTTTAAGCTAAAATATTGTGAGGCCAAAATGTTCATTCAGTTTTTCCATAAGATGGCTCTAGTAAAATTAGTACTTATTTATCTTTAACTTCATTTAAAACAATTTTGTGAGACTGTATTGGGACAGCTATCATACCAGCATGCATGACAAAAAAAGTTTTTCAAAATTGATGCATCTTTGTGTCATCATTTTAATATTGAACATGGAATAAAAAAGCAGTATTTATAGCATATTATACTTCATTATTTCAAGAAAGGTAAAAATGCAACTCAAAAAAAAAAAAAAAAAGTTTGTGCAGTGTAAGGAGAAGGTGCTGTGACTATTCAAATGTGTGAAAAGTGGTTTGTGAAATCTTGTGATAGATTTATCCTCAGACAATGATCTACAGTCAGGTAGACCATTTGAGGTTGATAATATCAAACTGTGACATTAATTGACAACAATGAATGTCAGATATCCTGGAATGTAAAGTCAAGTGGGCCTTAGGAAACATCACTACAAACAAAGCTAGTTGAGGTGACAGAATTCCAGTTGAGCTATTTCAAATCTTTAAAATGCTATTAAAGTGCTGCATTCAATATGCCAGCAAGTGTGGAAAACTCAGCAGTGGCCACAGGACTGGAAAAG
Organism: Raphicerus campestris; assembly: GCA_006410735.1. Taxonomy (NCBI): domain Eukaryota; kingdom Metazoa; phylum Chordata; class Mammalia; order Artiodactyla; family Bovidae; genus Raphicerus; species Raphicerus campestris. The sequence goes on from SJYW01007377.1 coordinate 241,901, forward strand.
GTCAGTTATCATTCCAATCCCAAAGAAAGGCAATGCCAAAGAATGCTCAAACTACCACTCAATTGCACTCATCTCACACTCTAGGAAAGTAATGCTCAACATTCTCCAAGCAAGGCTTCAACAGAATGTGAACAGTAAACTTCCAAATGTGGAAGCTGGTTTTAGAAAAGGCAGAGGAACCAGAGATCAAATCACCAACATTCATTGGATCATTTTTTTTTTTCCCCTAATAGGTAGAATTTAGCCAAGTTTTTTTTTTTTTTTAATACTTTATTCTACTTTACAATACTGTATTGGTTTTGCCATACATTGACATGAATCAGCCACAGGTGTACACAGTCTCCCAATGCCAAAGCCCCCTCCCACCTCCCACCCCACACCATCTCCCCGGATCATCCCGTACACCAGCCCCAAGCATCCTGTGTCCTGTATTGAACATAGACTGGAGCTTCGTTTCTTATATGGATCATTTAAAAAGCAAGAGAGTTCCAGAAAAAACCATCTATTCATCTTTACTAACTATGCCAAAGCATTTGACTGTGTGAATCACAACAAACTGTGGGGAATTCTTAAAGAGATGGGAATACCAGACCACCTGACCTACCTCCTGAGAAATCTGTATGGAGGTCAAGAAGCAAGAGTTAGAACTGGACATAGAACAACAGACTGGTTCCAAATTGGGAAAGGAGTACATCAAGGCTGTGTATTGTCACCCTGCTTATTTAACTTATATGCAGAGTACATCATGATAAATGCTGGGCTGGATGAAGCACAAACTGGAATCAACATTGCTGGGAGAAATATAAATAACCTCAGATCAACAGATGATACCACCCTTAATGTGAAAAGCAAAGAACTAAAAAATAAAAAGCCTCTTGATGAAAGTGCAAGAGGAGAGTGAAAACATTGGCTTAAAACTCAATATTCAGAAAACTAAGGTCATGGCATCCGGTCACATCACTTCATGGCAAATAGATGAGGAAACAATGGAAACAGTGAGAGACTTTATATTCTTGGGCTGCAAAATCACTGCAGATGGTGGCTGCAGCCATGAAACTAAAAGATGCTTGCTTCTTGGAAGAAAAGCTATGACCAACCTAGACAGCATTTTAAAAAGCAGAGACATTACTTTGCCAAGAAAGGTCCAGCTAGTCAAAGTTATGGTTTTTCCAGTAGTCATGTATGTATATGAGGGTTGGAGTATAAAGCTGAGTGCTGAAGAACTGATGCTTTTGAACTGTGCTGTTGGAGAAGACTCTTGAGAGTCCCTTGGACTGCCTGCAGATCCAACCAGTCCATCCTAAAAAAAATAATCAGTCTTGAATGTTCTTTGGAAGGACTGATGCTGAAGCTGAAACTCCAATACTTTGGCCACCTGATGTGAAGAACTGACTCATTGGAAAAGACCCTGATGCTGGGAAAGTTTGAGGGCAGGAGGAGAAGGAGACAACAGGATGAGATGGTTGGATGGCATCACTGAGTCAATGAACATGAGTTTGAGTAAGCTCTGGGAGTTGGTGATGGACAGAGAGGCCTGGTGTTCTGCAGTCCATGGGGTCGCAAAAAGTTGGACATTACTGAGCAACTGAACTGAACTGAACTGAATGTTTCACTATGTTGGAAGTAACCAACATACTCACAATATCCAAATCAAGTGTTGAAAACAATTCGAACCTGCTTGGTTATTTTTATCACTTTGATGTTTGTGACTGAAATATAACAGAAAACCTTTTGTTTTGAAGACAAATTGTGATGGGTCATGAAAAGTGGATATGTACAAAATGTAGAACAGAAGAAATCAGGGAGCAATTGAAATAAAACACTACCAACCACACCAAAGTCCAGTCTTCATCCAAAGAAAGTGATATTGTGTATTATGAACTCCTTTCAGAAAACCAAATGATTAATTCCATCAAATTCTGCTCCCAGTTAGACCAAAGGAAAGCAGCACTTGATGAAAAGATTTCAGAATTAGTCAACAAAAAATTTGACCAGGCAAAAATTGTTACAGCTTGGCTGAGAAGTTCTGACTCATTTGCTTTATTTACCATATATTGCACCTTTGGATTTATTTTGGTCTTTGTATAATTCTCTTAATACCCAAAAGTTCAATTCTGTAGAAGATTATAAAAGACATCCATAGTTAGAAGTTTTGGGAAGATGGAATTATGAAGTTGCCTGCACAATGGCAGAGGTAATGGAGCAAAATGGTGAATACATTGTTCAATAAGGTTCTTGATGAAAATAAAAAATGTGTCTTTCATTTTTGCTTAAAAAATTGAGAGAACTTTTTGACCAACCCAGTAATACCCAACAGGAATGTGAAAGAGATTGAAGTGAGGAGTTTAAGAAGCAGGATGAGCACAAAGCAAAGTTATTCTAAAAAATTAAGTACTAAGATGCCATATATATACATATATATATTTTAATAAAAAGCAAGACAATGAAACAATAGGCAAACATGTTATACTGGTGAATGAAAGGACTCTAAGGCTTATAATCTTCAATCTTACTCACCACTGTGGCACTCAAAATCCAGGAATGGTGATGGATGTGCATGGCACATAGTAATATAATAACATCAATGAGGCTGAAGTTCAGGCTGTATGCCTCTTTTTGCTTTCCACTTTGCCTTAACAAATATTAAGGAACATTTGTTTCTCCTTCCCACTCCCCAAATAAGATATGCAATTACAAATGTTGTAGATGCTGTGGCTATGCATCTGTCTGCATCTTTATCATCAAACATATCATCACCAGCCAACAAATATTTAATGAGTGTGAAGTATGGGCCAGACTGTTTTCTAGGAACCATGTATATAAAGACGTTCAAAAATAAACCCAAATCCTCCATTACATGGAGATTACTATCCACTGAGGTGAGACAAAAGTGAATGTAATAAGAAATGTGTCATGGTAAATGGCACAATTTACAACACTGAGAAAAGTTAAGCAATCAAAGGGATAGAGACTTCTCAGGAGGAAGGCTGCAATTTTAAATAAAGCAATCCTGGAAAACCTCACTGAGAGAACATGCAGGGGCATCGTGATCCAAGAAAAAATAAATCCAGGTGTCCTGACCTTAGTGAGGAGCAGTGAGGAAGCCTGTGTGGCCACAGCAGTGAGCCGGAGGAGATGATTTCAGACAGGAGGGACTGAGGTAGAAATCTGCACAGCCAAAGTGTAAGAGGCCTCTTATGCATTGTCAGAACTTGGCTTATACTTTATTAGTGATGGGGCAATTTCAACTTTACAGGCTCATGGACAAAGGAGTCATAAGATTTGATTTTTTATTTTAATAGATTAACAGCACAAAATTTAACTCACTTTACTGTTAATTTATAATAATTAACATATTCCTTATAATAAACATATTATGTACATCATTTAATTATTTTAGTACTCAAACTAGCTTCAGTTCAGTTCAATCACTCAGTCGTGTCCGACTCTTTGTGACCCCATGAATATCAGCACACCAGGCCTCCCTGTCCATCACCAACTCCCGGAGTTCACTCAGACTCACATCTATTGAGTCAGTGATGCCATCCAGCCATCTCATCCTCGGTCGTCCCCTTCACCTTCTGCCCCCAATCCCTCCCAGCATCAGAGTCTTTTCCAATGAGTCACCTCTTCACATGAGGTGGCCAAAGTACTGGAGTTTCAGCTTCAGCATCATTCCCTCCAAAGAAATCCCAGGGCTGAACTCCTTCAGAATGGACTGTTTGGATCTCTTTGCAGTCCAAGGGACTCTCAAGAGTCTTCTCCAACACCACAGTTCAAAAGCATCAATTCTTCAACACTCAGCTTTGTTAACAGTCCAACTCTCACGTCCATACATGACCACTGGAAAAACCATAGCCTTGACTAGATGGACATTTGTTTGCAAAGTAATGTCTCTGCTTTTCAATATGCTATCTAGGTTGGTCATACATTATTCCTATTTCTACAAATGAAGAAATTAATCCTCACAAAGGTTGAACATTTCTCTACTAACAAGTAGTATTCTTAGGAGGCACTTTCAGATATATCTGTGGGCAAATCTTCAGTTATTCACATGGTTTTATTTAGATCACTACTGTTATAGTTCATTTGAAAGGTTTATGTCTGCTTGTCTCTCCATAAAATGTTTCCCATTATATTCTATCTAATGACATCATAAATAGATGTGATAAAGAGGTATTCTACTGTGTCATTCTGAAGAGTAGTATTACTTAGATAGCAATTATTACTCATTAGCATTTGATGAAAACAACCTCCGTGCCATTACTCTCTTAATCTAAACAGTATATCATAAGTTACATGCCCCTGCAATTGGAGTACAACTTCTAAAGGTGTTTCCTTTTTAAACTCAGTAATGAGACATTTACATTTATATATCATTTGCATAATTATACGAGCTTCTCTCAAGTCTCTTTCCTCTGTTACTTCCAAATCTCTCCTCTATCTATATGCTTCCCTCCATACATGTTGGCTTTCCTGATTTGTGTTCCTCCCTATCCCCATGGTCCTCACACAAATGCCAGGCACAGCAGTCCCCTTATTTGGAAAGACAGTCATTGGAGGATATTTTGGATATTGCTACTCTCTTTATTACCCTTACCTCTCTCCTAGTTGCAGATCAACCACTAACGTGTGGGGCCTAGAACAATTGTACAAATAGAGACTTTATGTTTCTCTCTACTTAAAAGATAGAAATGAAATTATATTTTGATTTGCAAAGTCTCACAATTTGTGAACCCATTGACTGCAGTATGCCAGGCTTCTCTGTCCATCACCAACTCCGGGAGCTTGTTCAAATTCATGTCCACTGAGTCAGTGATGCCTTCCAACCATTTCATCCTCTTTCGCCCCTTCTCCTCCTGCATTCAATCTTTCCCAGCATCAGGGTCTTTTCCAGTGAGTCAAATCTTCACATCAGGTGGCCAAAGTATTAGAGTTTCAGCTTCAGCATCAGTCTTTCCAATGAATATTCAGGACTGATTTCCTCTAAGATGGACTGGTTGGATCTCCTTGGAGTCCAAGGGACTCCCAACAGTCTTCTCCAACAACCATGGTTCAAAAGCATCAATTCATCAGTGCTTGATTTTCTTTATAGTCCAACGCTCACATCCATACATGACTACAGGAAAAGCATAGCTTTGACTAGATGGACCTTTGTTGGCAAAGTAATGTCTCTGCTTTTTAATATGCTGCCTGGGTTGGTTATAGCTTTTCTTCCAAGCAGCAAACATCTTTTAATTTAGTGGATTCAGTCACCATCTGCAGTGATTTTGGAGCCCCCCAAAACAAAGTCTCTCAATCTTAGTTTTCTAAATGTTGAGTTTTAGACCAACTTTTTCACTCTCCTCTTTCACTTTCATCAAGAAGCTCTTTAATTCTTTCTTTCTGCCATAACGAAAGCATAACAGTGGTGTCATCTGCTTATCTGAGGTTATTGGTATTTCTCCCAGAAATCTTGATTCCAGCTTGGGCTTCATCTAGCCTGGCATTTCACATGAGGTACTCTGCATATAAATTAAAAGAACAGGGTGACAGTAAACAGCTTTGACATACTCCCTTCCCTATTTGGAACCAGTCTGCTCTTTCATTTCCAGTTCCAATTGTTGCTTCTTGACCTGCATATAGCTTTCTCAGGAGGTAGGTCAGGTGGTCTGCCATTTCCATCTCTTTAAGAATTTTCCATAGTTTGTTGTAATCCAGGTAGTCAAATGCTTTGGTATACTCAGTAAAGCAGAAGTAGATATTTTCTGGAACTCTCTTGCTCTTTTGATGATCCAACAGATAGGGTCACATGGTAATTTTTTTTTTTTTTTACGGAAATCTCCACACTATTCTTCAGTTCAGTTCAGTTCAGTTCAGTTCAGTCGCTCCGTCGTGTCTGACTCTTTGCAATCCCATAAATCACAGTACGCCAGGCCTCCCTGTCCATCACCAACACCCAGAGTTTACACAAAATCATGTCCATCGAGTCAGTGATNGGAAAAGACTCTGATGCTGGGAGGGATTGGGGGCAGGAGGAGAAGGGGACAACAGAGGATGAGATGGTTGGATGGCATCGCTGACTCAACGGACATGAGTCTGAGTGAACTCCGTCAGTTGTTGATGGACAGGGAGGCCTGGCGTGTTGTGATTCATGGTGTCGCAAAGAGTCAGACACGACTCAGTGACTGAACTGAATGGAACTGGACTTACTAGCGTGTGAGATGAGTTCAATTGTGCAGTAGTTTGAGTATTCTTTGGCATTGCCTTTATTTGGGATTGGAATGAAAACTGACCAAAAAGAATGAAGGGATGGAGCCACAGCAAAAACAATACCCACTTGTGGATGTACTGGTGACAGAAGCTGAATGCTGTAGAAGGAAAGTAGAAGGTAGATAGAGGGTCCAATTCTGTAAAGAGCAATACTACATAGGAACCTGGAAAGTTAGGTCCATGAATCAGGGCAAGTTGGAAGTGGTCAAACAGGAAATGGAAAGAGTGAATGCTGATATTCTAGGGATCAGCTAACTAAAATGGACTGGAATGGGTGAATTTAACTCAGATAACCATTATATCTACTGCTGTGGGCAGGAACCCCTTAGAAGAAATGAAGTAGCTATCATGGTCAGCAAAAGAGTCCGAAATGCAGTACTTGGATGCAGTCTCAAAAATGACAGGATGATCTCTTTTCATTTCCAAGGCAAACCATTCTCCTTAGAGGCTGTATCAATTTACGTCCTCACAAACAGTACAAGAGGATTCTCGTTTCTCCATGTCTTCACATACTTTTCGTTTGTAAATTTTTTGATGATGGCTATTCTGAATAGTGTGAAGTAATATCTCATTGTAGTTTTGGTTTGCATGTCTCTTATAGTAATGATATTGAGAATTTTTTCATGTGTTTGTTAGCCATCTGTAAGTTTTTTTTTTGGAGGAGTGTCTGTTTTGGATTTCTGCCCATTTTTCAATAGAGTAATTAGTTTTTCTGAAATTCAGTTACTTGAGCCTCTTATATATTTTGGAGACCAATCCTTTGTCAGTTGCTTCATTTGCAATTACTTTTTCCCATTCTGAGGGTTTATTCTTGTTCATTATTTCCTTTGATGTGCAAAAAATGTTAAGGTTAATTAGGTCCTATTTGTTGTTTTTATTTCCATTTTTCTCGGAGGTTGATTATAGAAGATCTTGCTGTGATCTATGTCAAAAGTGTTCTGCATATGTTTTCCTCTAAGAATTTTATATTTTTTAGTCTTACATTATGTCTTTAAACCATTTTGAGTTTATTTATTTTTTTGTATAATGTTAGCAGGTGTTCTAGTTTCATTCTTTTACATGTAGCTGTCCAGTTTTTTTCCAGAACCACATATTGATGAGGCTGACTTACCTCCATTGTATATTTGTGCCTCCTTTGTCAAAGATAAGGTGCCCACAGGTGTATGGGTTTATCTCTGGGCTTTCTACCTTTTTCAATTGGCTCATATTTCTGTTTTTGTGCCAGGACCATACTGTCTTGACCGTAGTTCTGTAGCATAGTCTGGAGTCGGGAAGGTCGATTCCTATAGTAGGTTTTTCTTTCTTGAGATTTCTTGGCAATTCAGGCTCTTTTGTGTTTCCATACAAATTATGAATTTTTTTGTTCTAGTTCTGTGAAAAATACTATTGGCAGTTTGATAAGCATTGCACTCAATCTCTAGATTTTGTTGGGTATTATAGTCATGTTCACAATATTGATTCCTCCATTCCAAGAACATGTTTTATCTTTCCATCTGTTTGTATCATCTTTGATTTCTTACATCAGTGTCTTATAGTATTCTGCATACAGGTCTTTGGTCTCTTTAGGTAGATTTACTCCTAGGTATTTTATTCATTTTGTTGCAATGGTAAATGGGACTGCTTCCTTAATTTCTCTTTCTGATTTTTCATCATTATTATACAACTTTACTATATTAATTAATTAACTCTAGTATATTTCTGGTGGCATCTTTAGGATTTTCTACATAAAGTATTATGTCATCTGCAAACAGTGAAAGTTTTACTTCTCTCTTCCAATCTAGATTTATCTTATTTCTTCTTGCTGTAGCTATGACTTCCAAAACTATGTTGAATAACAGTGGCAAGAGTGGGCATCCTGGTCTTGTTCCTGATCTTAGAGGAAATGTTTTCAGTTTTTCACCAGTGACATTAATGTTTACTGTTGGCTTATCATACAAGGCCTTTATTACATTGAGGTGTGTTCCTTCTATGTCCATTTTCTAAAGAGATTTTTATCATAAGTGGATGCTGAATTTTGTCAAAAGCTTTTAGCATCTATTGAGATTATCATATGGTTTTCATCTTTTGTTTAGTGTGGTGTATAACAATGATTGATTTGCATACATTGAAGAATCCATGTATCTCTGTGATAAATCTGACCTGATCATGGTGTATGATCCTGTTAATGTGTTGTTGGATTCTGTTTGATAGAATTTTGTTGATGATTTTTGCATCCATGCTCATCAGTGATATTGGCCTGTAATTTTCTCTTTATGTGATATCTTTGTCTGATTTTAGTATCAGGGTGATGATAGCCTTGTATAATGAGTTTGGAAGTATTCTTTCATCTTCAGTTTTCTGGAAGAGCTTGAGAATGATAGGTATTATTGATTCTATAAATGTTTGATGGCATTCACCTGTGAAGCCATCTGGCCCTGGACTTTTTTTGGCGGGGGGAGGGGAGGATGATAGATTTTTGATCACCATTTTCATTTCAGTGCTTATGACTAGCTTGTTCATAATTTCTACTTCTTCCTGGTTCATTCTTAAAAGTTTGAATTTTCCTAAGAATTTGTCTATTTCTTCCAGGTTATCCATTTCACTGGGATATAATTGCTCATTATAGTCTCTCTCTTAAGAGACTATAATTTGTATTTCTGTGTTGTCAATTATAATATCTTTTTTATNATTCTTAAAAGTTTGAATTTTCCTAAGAATTTGTCTATTTCTTCCAGGTTATCCATTTCACTGGGATATAATTGCTCATTATAGTCTCTCTCTTAAGAGACTATAATTTGTATTTCTGTGTTGTCAATTATAATATCTTTTTTATTTCTAATTTTGTTGATTTGAATCTTCCTTTTTTTTTCCCTTGATGACTCTGACAAAGGATTTTTCAATTTTGTTTATTTTCTTGAACAACCAGTTTTAGTTCTATGGATTTTTGCTATTGTTTCCTTCATTTCTTTTTCAATTATCTCTGCTGCATTTTTGTTGTTTTTGTTGTTCATCTTTTCTCCAGTTGCTTTAGATGTATGTTTAGATTGTCTATTTGGTGTTCTACTTGTTTCTTGAGGTAGGATTACATTGCTATAAACTTCTATCTTAGAACTGCTTTAGGTGCATCCTATTAGGTATTGATTCATCGTGTGTTTCTTATTTCTAGATATTTTTTTAAATTTCACCTTTTAATTCTTCAATAACTTGTTGGTTATTTAGAAATGTACTGTTTAATCTCCATGGATGGGTTTTGTTTTCTACTCCCCCCACCCCCGTAATTGATACCTAGCTTCATAGCTTTGTGGTCTAAAAAGATACCTGATACAATTCAAATTTTCTTATATTTCTCTAGGCTTGATTTGTGACCCAAGATGTGATCTATTTTGGAGAATGTTCTATAGGCACTTGAGAAGAAAGTGTATTCTTCTGTATTTGGATGGAATGCCTTGAAGATATCAATTAGATTCATCTGATCTAATGTGTCATTTAAGTATTGTGTTTCTTTATTATCTGTTTTTATGATCTATCCATTGGGGTAAGTGAGATGCTAATGTCCTCTAACTATTATGTTACTATTGATTTCCCTTTTTATGTCTGTTAGTGATTTTTGCCTTAGGTATTGAGGTGCTCCTCCTATTTTGGGTGCATAAAAATTAAAACAGTTATGTCTTCTTGGATTTATATCTTGATCATTTTGTAGTGTCTTCCCTTCCACGTAATTTTTGTTTGTTTGTTTTAAGGTCTATTTTGTCTGATATGAGAATTGCTCCTCTGGATTTGTTTTGATTTGCAGTTGCTTGGAATATCTTTTTCCATCCACTCACTTTCAGTCTATATGTGTCTCTAGGTCTGAAATGGGTCTTTTGTAGACAGCATATGTATGGGTCTTGTTTCTGTATTCATTCAGTCTCTGTGTGTTTAATCCATTTACATTTAAATCAATTAATGATATACATGTTCTTATTGGGGTTTTCATAATTGTTTTGTTTGTCTATATAGGTTTTTCACTTCTCTTATGTTACCTGCTTGCAGAATTCCCTTTGGTATTTGTGGTAAAACTGACTTGGTGGTGCTAAATTCTCTAATCTTTTATTTGTCTGTAAAGATTTTGATTTTGTTATTAAATTTTGAAAGATACCCTTGCTGGGTAAAATAATCTTGGTTGTAGATTTTTCCTTCATTACATTAAATATATCTCGCCATTACTTCTGGCTTACAAGGTTTCTGCTGAAAGATCAGCTGTATGAGGCTTCCAGGTATGAGGAAACTGTGTGAGGTTTCCCTGTTATGTTACTTGTTGCTTTTCTCTCACAACTTTCAACAGTTTTTTCAAACTAACAAACTATTAAATTAAATATATTCCATGCCTACACAGACAACAATAAAAATGTACAAAAATTATATTTTGTTCTTTAAAAATTATTTTTGAAGCCCTCTTTTGTATTTTTATTTTAATCATGATTTCAACTTCTTCACAATATTAGATAATAAATCAAAAGTAAAATGGAACTGTATTTGAAATGTACAAATTTAACATATGCTATTAAAATATAAAAAATGTAAAAATTACAAAATTAAAATTCATTTCATATAAACTGAAAATGCTATTTTATCTAATAATCAATGCATTAAAATTAAAAGGTAAAATATAAATTATATAATTAGAAGTGTATTGTACATATTAATTATATTATAGAAAAAACAATAACCATCAATATATAAAATAAGTAAGATCAATCTATTGCTTATTTTTTAAAATTTATCAGTTCATATATATTTAACCAACTAAAGTCATTCACAGCTCTGTCCTTCAATGTACATCTAGTTGCATATATCAATACAGTCAATACTTATTTGCAGATTCTATATTTGCAGATAGGCTTACTTATAAAAATTTATTTGTAACATCAAAATCAGTATTCACTATTTTTCACACCCAGTTATAGCCATGCACATTCCATAGAACAGAAAAATTTGACCCACACAAGGTGCAAGTTCTTTCTCAGGAGACATCAACAAGACAAACATTTTACTTCTTATCTCTACCCTCACAGTGTAAAAATGACTATCCTTTTTTGCCTATTAGTCTATTAGTGTCTACTTTTCCTCTCTTTTCATGCTTTTAATTGATGATTTCACTGTTTAAAATGCTTCCTAGCATAAGAAGGCTGTGATTTTCTTCTCACTTTTTATTAGGAGAAAATAGTGTGCCAGATGAATTTTGTTCAGGCATGTCTAATACTGCTTTGGACCATGAGTTCAATGTTGATGAATCAAGAACATATATTAAATAAAGTATCTTTAAACAAAACACACATAAAAAAAGGTTATGTGTACTGTTTGATTCATAAAAGTGTGACTAGAAATCCATGAAAACTTAGCCCTATATTTCACCTTGGAGCAATGATTCGTTATTGACTATTTTAGTGTGTCAGGTGGCTAAGTTTTAAATAAACCACATGCCAATGCAGAAACTGTGGTTTTGATACTTGGGTTGGGAAGATGCTTGGAGAATGAAATGGCAACCTGCTCCAGTATTCTTGCCTGGGAAATCCCGTGGAAGCCTGACAGGTTATATCATGAGGTTGCAAAAGACTTGGACATGACTTAGCAACTAAACAAAACAACAACAATGTAGTGTGAAAGAAACTTTTATATAGAACACAATTACTTCAGAGGAACTATCTGTTTTATTTTATATATCAAAGAGCATGTAGGCATTTCATATGTCAAAGTAGATGTTGGGTGAACATCTTGCATGGCTTTTGTGGAAAAAAAATCTTGTATACACACACACACACATATATATATAATATACATACACACACACACACACACACACACACACACACACAAAATACCTGAATAAATTTTCAGTTCAGTTCAGTAGCTCAGTCGTGTCCCACTCTTTGCGACCCCATAAATCCCAGCATGCCAGGTCTCCCCATCCATCATAGACTCCCAGAATTCACCCAAACTCATGTGCATCTAGTCGGTGATGCCATGCAGCCATCTCATCCTCTGTTATCCCCTTCTCCTCCTGCCACCAAGCCTTCCCAGCATCAGGGTCTTTTCCAATGAGTCAACTCTTCGCATCAGGTGGCCAAAGTATTGGAGTTTCAGCCTCAGCATCAGTCCTTCAAATGAACATCCAGGACTGATCTCCATTATTTATTTCTTTTCCTTTATTTATTTATTTATTTTAAAAATACTTTATTCTACTTTACAATACTGTATTGGTTTTGCCATACATTGACATGAATCAGCCACAGGTGTACACGATCTCCCAATGCTGAAGCCCCCTTCCACCTCCCACCCCACACCATCTCCCTGGATCATCCCGTACACCAGCCCCAAGCATCATGTATCCTGTATTGAACATAGACTGGCGCTTCATTTCTTATATGATAGTATACATGTTTCAGTGCCATTCTCCCAAATCATCCCACCCTCTCCTTCTGCCTCAGAGGCCAAAAGTCCATTATATACCTGTGTCTCTTTTGTTGTCTCACATACAGGGTCATCATTACTATCTTTCTAAATTCCATATATACATGTCAGTATACTATATTGGTGTTTTTCTTTTTGGCTTACTTTAGAATGGACTGGTTGGATCACCTTGCAGTACAAGGAACTCTCAAGAGTCTTCTCCACACCACAATTCAAAAGCATCAATTCTTTGGTTCTCAGCTTTCTTCATAGTCCGACTCTCACATCCATACATGACCACAGGAAAAACCATAACCTTGACTAGATGGACCTTTGTTGGCAAAGTAATGCCTCTGCTTTTGAATATGCTCTTTAGGTTGGTTATAACTTTCCTTTCAAGGAGTAAGAGTCTTTTAATTTCATGGCTGCAATCACCATCTGCAGTGATTTTGGAGCCCCCCAAAATAAAGTCTGACACTGTTTCCACTGGTTCCCCGTCTATTTCCCATGAAGTGATGGGACCAGATGCTATGATCTTCGTTTTTTGAATGTTGAGCTTTAAGCCAACTTTGTCACTCTCTTCTTTCACTTTCATCAAGAGGCTTTTTAGTTCCTCTTCACTTTCTGCCATAAGGGTAGTGTCATCTGCATATTTGAGGTTATTTATATTTCTCCCAGCATCCTTCATTCCAGCTTGTTCTTTATCCAGCCCAGCATTTCTCATGATGTACTCTGCATAGAAGTGAAATAAGCAGGGTGACAATATACAGCCTTGACGTACTCCTTTTCCTGTTTGGAACCAGTCTGTTGTTGCATGTCCAGTTCTAACTGTTGCTTCTGACCTGCATACAGGTTTCTCAAGAGGCAGGTCAAGTGGTCTTAGTTCCCTTCTATTTAACCAAACATAACAGAATAAATATTCCAGATAAATATAGAAAAATGAAAGCTAATATTCTATAATAAAGAAAATAAAAATTAATGAAATTCAGAAAAGTTATTAATTAGTGTCTGTGAAACAAACAAACAAACAAAAAGGACTCAGTCTCTGCCATAAGATGTAAAAGGTTACCAAAGAAAGAGATAGATGATTCTGACAAGTTTCTTAATGCTAATACCAGAGTCCAAAAGAAGTATAGGAAAGTAAAATTTGAGGCAAAAATCATGAAAACTCCAACTAATGGCCCATGATTTCAGGGATACAGGTCTTAACTATAGAATCCATTAAGTAGTAGAAAAAGAAATACCCACATTTTAGGAAAATGCTTTGAACTGATGAACTATTACAAACACAAGGACCCTTGCTTCCTGAATTGAGATAAACCCATAGGTGGGGTGGGATGAAACATGGTATAGAATATCTTAAAAAACCTCAAGCCTAATTCTGATTTTTCTTCCTCTTTAAAACACCACTACCCATCAGACCCCCATTAATTTCAATCTTAGTGATGCTTCCTAAGACCCACTCACTTTGCATACCAGGATGTCAGGATCTAGGTGAGTGCTCACACCACTATAGTTATCTGTGTCATTAAGATCCTTTTTGTAAATTAAAATAAATAAATTTATATTAAANCATGTCAGTATACTATATTGGTGTTTTTCTTTTTGGCTTACTTTAGAATGGACTGGTTGGATCACCTTGCAGTACAAGGAACTCTCAAGAGTCTTCTCCACACCACAATTCAAAAGCATCAATTCTTTGGTTCTCAGCTTTCTTCATAGTCCGACTCTCACATCCATACATGACCACAGGAAAAACCATAACCTTGACTAGATGGACCTTTGTTGGCAAAGTAATGCCTCTGCTTTTGAATATGCTCTTTAGGTTGGTTATAACTTTCCTTTCAAGGAGTAAGAGTCTTTTAATTTCATGGCTGCAATCACCATCTGCAGTGATTTTGGAGCCCCCCAAAATAAAGTCTGACACTGTTTCCACTGGTTCCCCGTCTATTTCCCATGAAGTGATGGGACCAGATGCTATGATCTTCGTTTTTTGAATGTTGAGCTTTAAGCCAACTTTGTCACTCTCTTCTTTCACTTTCATCAAGAGGCTTTTTAGTTCCTCTTCACTTTCTGCCATAAGGGTAGTGTCATCTGCATATTTGAGGTTATTTATATTTCTCCCAGCATCCTTCATTCCAGCTTGTTCTTTATCCAGCCCAGCATTTCTCATGATGTACTCTGCATAGAAGTGAAATAAGCAGGGTGACAATATACAGCCTTGACGTACTCCTTTTCCTGTTTGGAACCAGTCTGTTGTTGCATGTCCAGTTCTAACTGTTGCTTCTGACCTGCATACAGGTTTCTCAAGAGGCAGGTCAAGTGGTCTTAGTTCCCTTCTATTTAACCAAACATAACAGAATAAATATTCCAGATAAATATAGAAAAATGAAAGCTAATATTCTATAATAAAGAAAATAAAAATTAATGAAATTCAGAAAAGTTATTAATTAGTGTCTGTGAAACAAACAAACAAACAAAAAGGACTCAGTCTCTGCCATAAGATGTAAAAGGTTACCAAAGAAAGAGATAGATGATTCTGACAAGTTTCTTAATGCTAATACCAGAGTCCAAAAGAAGTATAGGAAAGTAAAATTTGAGGCAAAAATCATGAAAACTCCAACTAATGGCCCATGATTTCAGGGATACAGGTCTTAACTATAGAATCCATTAAGTAGTAGAAAAAGAAATACCCACATTTTAGGAAAATGCTTTGAACTGATGAACTATTACAAACACAAGGACCCTTGCTTCCTGAATTGAGATAAACCCATAGGTGGGGTGGGATGAAACATGGTATAGAATATCTTAAAAAACCTCAAGCCTAATTCTGATTTTTCTTCCTCTTTAAAACACCACTACCCATCAGACCCCCATTAATTTCAATCTTAGTGATGCTTCCTAAGACCCACTCACTTTGCATACCAGGATGTCAGGATCTAGGTGAGTGCTCACACCACTATAGTTATCTGTGTCATTAAGATCCTTTTTGTAAATTAAAATAAATAAATTTATATTAAAAATTAATCTAAGTCTGAAAACAAAACAAAAATCCTTTTTGTACAATTTTTCTGTGTATGTTTGCCATCTTTTCTTAATATGTTATGCTTCTGAAAGATCCATACAGTTCTTTAGCCCTTTATTGTGTCCATCTTTGCATGAAATATCCCCTTGTTATCTCTAATTTTCTTGAAGAAATTTCTAGTCTTTGCAATTCTATTTTTTTCCTTTTTTTTTTTTTTTTTTATTGATCACTTAGGAAGAATTTCTTGTTTCTCTTTGCCATTCTTTGGAAATCTGCATTCAGATAGCTATATCTTTCCTTTTCTCCTCTGCCTTTCACATCTCTTCTTTTCTCAGGTATTTGCAAGGCCTCTTCAGGCAACCATTTTCCCTTTTTGTGTTTCTTTTCCTTATGGATGGTTCTGACAACCACCTCCTATACAAAATGATGAACTTTCATCAATAGTTCGTGACACAGATAACCATGAAGGTGTGATCACTCACCTAGAGCTAGACACCATGGAATGTGAAGTAAAGTGGACCTTAGGAAGCATCACAATGAACAAAGCTAGTGTTGGTGATGGAATTCTAGCTGAGCTATTTCAAATCCTCAAAGATGATGTGAGAGTGTTGGGCTCAATTCACCAACAAACTTGGAAAACTCAGCAGTGGCCATAGGACTGGAAAAGGTCAGTTTTCATTCCAATCCCAAAGAAAGGCAATACCAAAGAATGTTCAAACTACTACACAATTGCACTCATCTCACACACTAGCAAAGTAATGCTCAAAATTGTCCAAGGTAGGCTTCAACAGCACATGCGTGAACTGAGAACTTCCAGATGTGCAAGCTGGATTTAGAAAAGGCAAAGGAACCAGAGATCAAATGGTCAACATCCATTGTCCACTGGATCATAGAAAAAGCAAGAGAATTACAAAAAAGCATCTACTTCTGCTTTACTGACTATGTCAAAGCCTTTGACTATATGCATCACAACTAACTGTAGAAAATTCTTAAGGAGATGGGAATAGCAGATGACCTTACCTGAATCCATCAAATACATTATAAAGCTCATACTCCATGAATAAGTCCAGCTTATTCCACAGATGCAAGGATTCTTCAATTTACACAAATAAACCAATGTGAGATATCATATTACCAAATTGAAAGATAACAATCATAGATGCAGAAAAAGCCTTTGATAAAATTCAGCCTCCATTTATGATTGGCATAGAATGAACTTACCTCAACATAGTAAAGGCCATATATGATAAGGCTTCAGCAAACATTATTCTCAGTGGTAAGAAACAGATAATATTTCCCTAATATCAGGAACAAGACAAAGGTATCCATTCTCATGACTTATATTCAATATAGTTCTGGAAGTTATAGCAATTAGAGAAGAAAAAGAAATAAAAATAAGGCAGACTGGAAAAGAAATAAAATGCTCACTGTTTGCAGAAGACATGATACATGGAAAACTCTAAAGAAACTATTTATTAGAGTTAATCAGTGAATTCAGCAAAGTCATGGGATATGAGGCCAATACACAGAAATCACTTGCATTCTTATATATTAACAACAAAAAAAAATCAGAAAGAGAAATTAACAAATCAATTCCATTCACCATTGCAACAAAAAGAATAAAATACCTATGAATAAACCTACCTAAGGAGACAAAAGAACTATATACAGAAAATTATATAAGATTCATGAAAGAAAACAAAGATGTCATAAACCGATGGAGAGATAGTCCATGTTCCTGATTAGGAAGAATCAATATTGTGAAATGACTCTACTATCAAGTTCAGTCTACAGATTCAATATAATCCTTGGCAAATTATGATTGACATTTATCATAGAACTAGAAGTTTCATAATTCATAAGGAAAGAAAAATGACCCCAAGTAGCCAAAGCAGTCTTGAGAAAGAAGAATGGAGCTGGAGGATTCAGCCTTCCTGACTCAGACTATAATACAAAGCTACAATGATCAAGACAATATGATACTGGCACAAAAACAGAAATACAGACCAAATGACAATGGAGCAAAATAGAGAGCCCAGAGATAAACCCATGAGCCTGTGGGTATCTTATTTTTGACCAAGTAAGGAAGAATATACAATGGGACAAAGATAGCTCCTTCAATAAGTATTGCTTGGAAAACTGGACAGATACATGTAAAAGAATGAAATTAGAACATTTCCTAATACCATATACAAAGATAACCTCAAAATAGATTAAAGATTTAAATGTAAGACCAGACACTATCAAACTCTTAGGGGAAAACATAGGTAAAACACTCAATAACATAAATCAGAGCAAGATTCTCTATGACCCACTTCCTGGAGTAATGGAAATAAAAACAAAAATAAATAAGTAGGACATGATTAAACTTGAAGGCTTTTGCACAACAAAGGAAATTACAAACACACTGAAAAAAAACAACACAAATTTTGGGAGAAAATAACAGCAAAGGAAAAAACTGAAAAATAATTTCCAAAATATACAAGTAGTTCATACAACTGAGTACCAGAAAGATAGTTCAGTCATTCAGCCGTGTCCAACCCATTGAGACCCCATGAATTGCAGCACGCCAGGCCTCCCTGTCCATCACCATCTCCCGGAATTCACTCAGACTCACGTCCATCAAGTCAGTGATGTCATCCAGCCATCTCATCCTTGGTCGTCCCCTTCACCTTCTGCCCCCAATCCCTCCCAGCATCAAAGTCTTTTCCAATGAGTCAACTCTTTGCATGAGGTGGGCAAAGTACTGGAGTTGCAGCTTTAGCATCATTCCTTCCAAAGAACACCCAGGGCTGATCTCCTTTAGAATGTACTAATTGGATCTCCTTGCAGTCCAAGGGACTCTCAAGAGTCTTCTCCAACATCACAGTTCAAAAGTATCAATTATTCGGTGCTCAGCCTTCTTCACAGTCCAACTCTCACATCCATACATGACCACAGGAAAAACCATAGCCTTGACTAGATGGACCTTAGTCGGCAAAGCAATGTCTCTGCTTTTGAATATGCTATCTAGGTTGGTTACAACTTGCCTTCCAAGGAGTAAGCATCTTTTAACTTCATGGCTGCAGTCACCATCTGCAGTGATTTTGGAGCCCCCCCAAAATAGTCTGACACTGTTTTCACTGTTTGCCCATCTATTTCCCAGTGTTGAGACCAGATGCCATGATCTTTGTTTTCTGAGTGTTGAGCTTTAAGTCAAAGTTTTTACTCTTCTCTTTCACTTTCATGAAGAGGCTTTTTAGTTGCTCTTCACTTTCTGCTATAAGGGTAGTGTCATCTACATATCTGAGTTATTGATATTTATCCTGGCAATCTTGATTCCAGCATGCAAAATAGATAGCCAGTGGGAATTTGCTGCATCACTCAGGGAAGTCAAACAGGGGCTCTGTAACAATCTAGAAGAGTAAGATGAGGAGGAAGAGGAGAGGGAGTTTCAGGAGGGAGGGGACATAGGTATACCTATGACCTATTCTTGTTGATGTTTAACAGAAAACAACAAAATTCTGTAAAGCAATTGTCCTTTAATTTAAAAATATATAAATATTTTTTAAAAAAACAAGAAAAATATTGATATACAACCTAACTTTGCAGCTAAAAGACTGGGAAAAGTAGAACAAAAAAACCCCAAAGTTAACATAAGGAACTAAACCACAAAAGTCAGAGCACAAAAATTGAAAAGCAGATTGAAAAACAAACAGATAAACAAAAAATAGTAAAGATAAATAAAACTAAAAACTGGTTATTTGAGAAGACAAAACTGACAAACCTTTAGTCAGACTCATCAAGAAAAAAAGACCAAAGAATGAAATCAAAGAAATCAGAAATGTAAAAAGAGAGGTTACAATAGACAATGCAGAAATAAAAAGCATCATAAGAGACTATTATGAGCAACTATATGGGAACAAAGTGGATAATATCAAGGAATGGACAAATTCTTAGAAAAGTTCAATTTCCTAAGACTGAACCAGGAAGAAATAGAAATTATGAACAAGTCAATTACAAACACTGAAATCAAAACTGTGATCAAAAATCCCCCTGAGCCTTTGGTGTAGGAGCACTGAACCCAAAATCCTAGTCTACCAGAGAACTAATCTTATGGGGTATCAAATAATGAGTACTCACACAAAGAAAACCACTGGAATAAAGATATGTCATCACCCAACAACCAGTAGCACATTGTACAGAGTGACTCATCTAAATAACAAACAAAACAAAAATATAAACCCAATCATCAGCAGAAAGGATTAAAACCTCATTCAATCTTGGCCATCATAGGAAAAGCAAACAAACAAAAATTCAGCACAAATCTCACCCTATACAAAGCTTATACAAAAGATTACACCAATCTTAGGAGGGCAGAAACCAAAAGAAAGAAAGAATTCAACCTTGAAGCCTGGGAAAAAGAGATCTCAAACACAATAGGTTAAAAAAATAATAATACAATGAAATAATGAAAAGGCAACAGAAATACAACACAAATGAAGGAACAAACTAGAAGCACAGAAGTCCAAATAAATAAAGACAAAATAGGCAAACTACCTGAAAAAGTATTCAGAACAATGGTACTAAAGATGACTTTAAAAACCTTGAAAACAAAATGGAGAAAATGCAAGAATCAATTAACAAACACCTAGAAGAATTAAAGAATAAACATACAGAGAGAAACAACACAATTACTGAACTTAAAACTACTCTAGAAGGAATCAATAGCAGAATACCTGAGGCAGAAGAACCAGTCAGTGAGCTGGAATATAAAATGGTGGAAATAACTACTGAAGAGCAGAATAAAGTAAAAAGAATGAAAAGAACTGAGGACAGTCTCAGAGACCTCTGGGACAATATCAAATGCACCTACATTCAAATTATAAGGGTTCCTGAAGATGAAGAGAAAAAGAAAGGTTATGAGAAAAATTTTGAAGAGACTATAGTTGAAAATTTCCTCAACATGGAAAAGGAAGTAGTCAATCAACTCCAAGAGGCACGAATAGTCCCATACAGGATAAACCCAAGGAGAAACATGCCAAGACACATACTAATAAAACCAATAAAGACTAAACACAAAGAAAGAATATGAAAGGCAGCAAGGGAGAAGCAACAAGTAACATACAAGGGAAACCTCATATGTTTAACTGCTGATCTCTCAGCAGAAACTCTGCAGGCCAGAAGGGAATGGCAGGATATATTTATAGTACTGAAAGGAAAAATCTACAACCAAGATTACTGTACACTGCCAGGATCTCATTCAAGACTGATGGAGAAATAAAACGCTTTTCAGACAAGCAAAAGTTAAAAGAACTCAGTATCACCAAATCATCTTTACAACAAATGTTAAAGGGACTTACATAATCAGAAATAGAAGAGAAGAATAAAAGATCTACAAAATCAACCTCAAACAATTAAGAAAACGGAAATAGGAACATATATATCAATAATTACTTCAAATGTAAAGGCTCCAACCAAAAGACACAGACTGGATGAGTGGATACAAAAAAAAAAAAAAAAAGACCCATATGTTATACTGTCTACAAGAAACCTACTTCAGACCTCAAGACACATATAAACTAAAAGTGAAAGGATGGAAAAATATATTTCATGCAAATGGGAAGCAAAAGAAAGCTGGAGTAGCAACTAATATCAGACAAAATAGACTTTAAAATAAAGAAGATTATAAGAGATAATGATCAAAGGATCAGTCCAAAAGGAAGATGTAATAACCGTAAATATCTATACACCCACCATAGGAGTACCTCAATGGTAAGACAAACACTAACAGACATAAAAGGAGAAATTGACAGTAACACAATAGTAGTAGGAGCCTTTAACACCCTATTCACACAAATGGGCGGATCATTAAAACAGAAAATTAATAAGGAAGCAAAAGTCTTGAATAATACATTAGATGAGATGGATCTCATTGATATCTTCAGGACATTCCATCCAAATGCAGAATATACCTTCTTCTCAAGTGCACATGGAATGTTCTTCAGGATACACCATATCTTGGGCCACAAATCAAATCACAATAAATTTAATACAGTTGAAACTATATCAAGCAGCTTCTCTGACCACAATACTATGAGACTAGATATAAATTACAAGAAAAAAACTGTAAGAAATACAAACACATGGATATTAAGCAACATGTTTCAAAATAACTAGCAGGCTACTAAAGAAATCAATAGGGAAATTAAAAAATTTCTAGAAAAAAATGACAATGAAAACACAACTCAAAAATTATGGGATGCAGCAAAAACAGTTCTAAGAGGGAAGTTTATAGCAATACAATCCTACCTAAAGAAACAACAAAAACATCGAATAGAAAACCTACCTTTACACCTAAAAGAACTGGGAAAAGAAGAACAACAATAACAACAACAAAAGCCAAAATTAGTACAAAGAAAGAAATCATAAAGATACGAACAAAAATAAATGTAAAAGAAATGAAAAAATAATAGTAAATGTTAATAAAATTAAAAGCTGGTTCTTTGAGAAGATAAATTAAATAGACAAACTTTTAGCCAGATACATCAAGAGAAAAAGAAAGAAGAATCAAATTTAAAAAAATAGAAATGAAAAAGGAGAATTTACAACAGACAATGCAGAAGTACAAAGGATTATAAGAGACTATTATGAACAAGTAAATGTCAATAAAATGGATAACCTGAAAGAAATTGACAGATCCTTAGAAAAGCTCAATCTTCCAAAACTGAACCAGGAAGAAATAGAAACTATGAACAACCCAATTATAAGCACTGAAATTGAAGCTGTGATCAAAAGTCTCCCAAAAAAACAAAAGCCCAGAACCAGATGGCTTCACAGGAGTATTCTATCAAACATTTAGAGAAGAGCTTTTAAAACTCTTTCAACATTTTTTCAGAGGAAGGAACACTTCCAAACTCATTCTACAAGGCCACTATCAATCTGATACCAAAACCAGACAAAGACAACACACACAAAAAAGAAAACTACAGGCCAATATCACTGATGAACATAGGTGCAAATTTAGCAGAGTTCTGCAACACATCAAAAAGCTCATACACCATGATCAAGTTGGTTTATTCCAGGGATGCAAGAATTCTTCAGTATACACACATCAATCAATGTGATACACCATGTTAACAAATTGCAAGATAAAAGCCATATGATAATATCAATAGATGCAGAAAAAGCCTTTGACAAAATTCAGCAGCCATTTATGATTTAAACTGTTTTGACAAAAGGAGGCACAATTATACAATGGGCAAAGCTAGCCTCTTCAATACATGGTGCTGGGAAAACAGAGCAGCTACCTGTAAAAGAATGAAATTAGAACACTTCCTAACACTATACACAAAGATAAACTGAAAATGGATTAAAGATGTTAATGTAAGACCAGAAACTATCAAACTCTTAGAGGAAAACATAGGCAGAACACTCTATCACATAAATAATAGCGATTTCCTCCATATCTAACATCCTAGAGTAATAAAAATAAAAACAAAAATAAGCAAGTGGGACCCAGTTAAAAGGTTTTACAAAGCAAAGGAAACTATAAATGAGGTGAAAAGAGAATGCTGAGAATTGTTGAAAATAATAGCAAATGAAACAACTGACAAAGGATTAATTTACAAAATATATAAGGAGCTCATACAACTCAATACAAGAACAACAAACACCCAGTCAAAAAATGGGCAGAAAACATAAGCAGACATTTCTCCAAATAAAACAAACAAACGGTTAATAGACACATGAAAATATTTTCAATATTGCTCATTATTAGAGAAATTCAAATCAAAACTTGAAGAATCTTCATGCAATGCAGGAGACTTAGGTTTGATTCCTGGGTCAGAAAGATCCACTGGAGAAGCTCATGGCAACCACTCCAGTATTCTTGCCTGGAGAAATCCATGCATAGAGGAGCTTTGCAGGTTACTGTCCAAAGGGTTGCAAAGAGTCAGACATGACTGAAGCAACTTAGTATGGAAATTGAAATTACAATGAGATATCAGCTCATATCAGTCAGACAAAAAGGGGACCGTCTTGCACTGTTGGTGGGAATGCAAATTGATACAGCCACTATGGAAGATAGCATGTAGATTCCTTAAAAAAAAAAAAAAAAAAAACTAGGATTAAAGCCACCATATGACCCAGCAATCCCACTACTAGATATACCCTGGGGAAACCAAAATTGAAAAAGTTACATGTATTCCAATGTGCACTTCAACACTATTTACAATAGCTAGAACATGGAAGCAACTTAGATGTCCATTGACAGATGAATGCATAAAGAAGTTGTGGTATATATATACAATGGAATAATACTCAGCCATAACAAGGAAAGCCTTTGAGTCAGTTTTAATGAGGTGGATGAGCCTAGAGTCTAATTTACAAAGTAAAGTAACTCAGAAAGAGAAAAACAAATATCATATACTAACACATATATATGGAATCTAGAAAGATGGTACTGATGAAATTATTTGCATGGCAACAATAGAAACATAGACATAGAAAACAGACTTATGGACTTGAGCTGGGGGTTGGGGAGGAGGGAGAGGATGGGGTGTGTGGAGAGAGAAATATACAAACATATGCCATATGTAAAATAGATCGCCAGTTGGGAATCTGCTGCATGACTGCGGGAATTTAAACTGGGGCTCTGTAACAAACTGGGGCTAAAGGGCTGGGATGGGGGGAGGTGGAAGGAACATTCAAGAGAGAGGGGCAGATGTATATCTATGGCTGCTTCATGCTGATATTTGGCAGAAACCAACACAATTCTGTAAATAAATTATCCTTCAATTAAAAAATAAGTTAATTTTTAAAATAATAATTTTTGAGCAGCCACCATGTAATAAGAACTAGAACTGTGTGAGATAAAAAGCAATATGAGCAACCACTAGATTCACCACTAGATTCTTCCTTAAAATGGTTTTTGTAGCAAGGGTCAAAAATGAAGAACTAGATGGAAAATGAATTGATCTGTCATAGCTTTTCCTATAAGTTTTCATTCTTAATCTGCCTGCAATATGGGAGACCTGGGTTCAATCCCTGGGTTGGGAAGATCCCTAGAGAAGGGAATGGTTATCCACTCCAGTATTCTGGCCTGGAGAATTCCATGGAATGTACAGTCCATGAGGTCACAAAGAGTGAGACACGACTAAGCGACTTGCACTTCCACTTTTCCATTCTTAATGAAAATGCTAAGGGAAATGAAGGATTTCTTTTGCTTTTCTTCCCAGCAGCCCCTATTTTTTGTAGACAATAAAGTATATGTGGGGGGAGGCTCTCTTGGGTGAATACAGATCCGTTTACAATGAGAAAAATGTCTTCAGAGATGAGTTATCAAGTTCTATGGTATTAGTCACAGAAACCAGGAGGCTAATGACATTTAGGAGTTAACCTTTTCTGAACTTTGTGAATCTTGTCCCACACAACTGGAAGAGGCCATCAAAGCAAAAATTTGTATCAGTTATTATTACCCCTTTGAGATTTTCAGAACTTCTTTGAAAATCTGATTGTATTACGTCTTTCTTTTCTAGAAAATGTGGACAGCATAGTTGAAAAATTACATATTTCGAGTAGTTGGTATTTTTCTTGAAAACCATCCATGGATTCCTAGAGTATCATAGAGACCTTGAATTAAGAGCAATCATTATGTAAAAATACTTTGCTGATACAAATTAATACAGTTGTAGTTAATTCATTTAATCAGTTTAATGAATTATTATATATATAAAATGCTTAGAATAGTGTCTGGCTCACAGTAAGTATTCAATAAATGTTAGACAACTTTCTTTATATTGTAGTTACATTGAGTTTCTCATGTACNAAAAAAAAAAAAAAAAACTAGGATTAAAGCCACCATATGACCCAGCAATCCCACTACTAGATATACCCTGGGGAAACCAAAATTGAAAAAGTTACATGTATTCCAATGTGCACTTCAACACTATTTACAATAGCTAGAACATGGAAGCAACTTAGATGTCCATTGACAGATGAATGCATAAAGAAGTTGTGGTATATATATACAATGGAATAATACTCAGCCATAACAAGGAAAGCCTTTGAGTCAGTTTTAATGAGGTGGATGAGCCTAGAGTCTAATTTACAAAGTAAAGTAACTCAGAAAGAGAAAAACAAATATCATATACTAACACATATATATGGAATCTAGAAAGATGGTACTGATGAAATTATTTGCATGGCAACAATAGAAACATAGACATAGAAAACAGACTTATGGACTTGAGCTGGGGGTTGGGGAGGAGGGAGAGGATGGGGTGTGTGGAGAGAGAAATATACAAACATATGCCATATGTAAAATAGATCGCCAGTTGGGAATCTGCTGCATGACTGCGGGAATTTAAACTGGGGCTCTGTAACAAACTGGGGCTAAAGGGCTGGGATGGGGGGAGGTGGAAGGAACATTCAAGAGAGAGGGGCAGATGTATATCTATGGCTGCTTCATGCTGATATTTGGCAGAAACCAACACAATTCTGTAAATAAATTATCCTTCAATTAAAAAATAAGTTAATTTTTAAAATAATAATTTTTGAGCAGCCACCATGTAATAAGAACTAGAACTGTGTGAGATAAAAAGCAATATGAGCAACCACTAGATTCACCACTAGATTCTTCCTTAAAATGGTTTTTGTAGCAAGGGTCAAAAATGAAGAACTAGATGGAAAATGAATTGATCTGTCATAGCTTTTCCTATAAGTTTTCATTCTTAATCTGCCTGCAATATGGGAGACCTGGGTTCAATCCCTGGGTTGGGAAGATCCCTAGAGAAGGGAATGGTTATCCACTCCAGTATTCTGGCCTGGAGAATTCCATGGAATGTACAGTCCATGAGGTCACAAAGAGTGAGACACGACTAAGCGACTTGCACTTCCACTTTTCCATTCTTAATGAAAATGCTAAGGGAAATGAAGGATTTCTTTTGCTTTTCTTCCCAGCAGCCCCTATTTTTTGTAGACAATAAAGTATATGTGGGGGGAGGCTCTCTTGGGTGAATACAGATCCGTTTACAATGAGAAAAATGTCTTCAGAGATGAGTTATCAAGTTCTATGGTATTAGTCACAGAAACCAGGAGGCTAATGACATTTAGGAGTTAACCTTTTCTGAACTTTGTGAATCTTGTCCCACACAACTGGAAGAGGCCATCAAAGCAAAAATTTGTATCAGTTATTATTACCCCTTTGAGATTTTCAGAACTTCTTTGAAAATCTGATTGTATTACGTCTTTCTTTTCTAGAAAATGTGGACAGCATAGTTGAAAAATTACATATTTCGAGTAGTTGGTATTTTTCTTGAAAACCATCCATGGATTCCTAGAGTATCATAGAGACCTTGAATTAAGAGCAATCATTATGTAAAAATACTTTGCTGATACAAATTAATACAGTTGTAGTTAATTCATTTAATCAGTTTAATGAATTATTATATATATAAAATGCTTAGAATAGTGTCTGGCTCACAGTAAGTATTCAATAAATGTTAGACAACTTTCTTTATATTGTAGTTACATTGAGTTTCTCATGTACTATGTATTTTCTCAAATACTAGACTAACATTTACTGTGTTTGTTATAGGCTAGTCATATATTTAATTTAATATTTCTATTTCTCCTAAGCTGTAGAAATTTTAATGCTTACTGTTTTATAGATGAAGAAACTGAATCTTTCCCAATGACGTGATCTTTCCCAACGTCAGAAAGGTTTGTATGCAAATCTAGTATCTCTGATTTCAGAGCCTAACCTTTTATTCCTTCTAATATATCACTGTTGGTTGATTCCATGCAGCCTATTGAAATCTCATCTGAGATAATTCACTTTTATCCCCAGTTGGAATACATATATCTTAGAGAAGGAATTTTAGTTAGTATCATCAACTCAGATCAAAGCTAAAACCAGAGAGAGGCAAACTCCCTACTTAAACTAAATGCCATATATTTGCATTGGCAGTATGCGCAAGTGTTATCTTTTCATAAAGTCAAAGAATATTTGTTATAATAAATTTCCCTTGTCAAGTGACCTCTATCCCACACTCACCTCAGAGAAAAGGCTGAATATTTTAATTCCTTTACTTTTAATATTAAAAAATTCTAGGACACATTTTAAAGGTTATATAGTTTGAGAATGGAATGAGGCCTTGAGACATTTAAAAGGTTATATAGTCTGGGAATGGAGCAAAGTCTTGCACCTTGTTTTTGTCTTATTACAGTGCAAGTCATAGGTGCTATAGACTAAAATATTCTTAGTTAAATCTCAGAGTTGGGAATTTAAAATCTAGAAAGAGATTAACACTCTTACTTTTCTTAAGAGTCAAGGCAAATTCTTTAAAACATCTAAGATGTTCTGATTTTAAATATTTCTTAGAGTACTTGAGTCTTAAATGTTCAGATGAAAGAAAAACTGGAGCAATCTGTTTATATTTGAATCCTTAAGAAGTCAGAAAGATTCATGAAGGCAAGTCTTTAATCACATTTCTGATCGAGTGATGAAACTAAGATATCAATGGAAAGATCACCCAGTTTATCAATCAAAGTCAACTGAATCTCCAGGAATCTAAAAAGTTTGGGCAAGAAAGGGACAGAGGCTTCATTGTTAAATAGACACTGCCTTTTGAATTGTTTTCCACTATTAAAGCAAACATTAATGGAACTCTTATTTTCTCCTACAACCTCTCATTTCCCTCAAAACAGATCTGTAATCTCATCTGCCCCATCAACTAAACTGTTGTCATCTTCACATATTCTACCAGATACTGCATTTTTAAACAGTCACTAGAAAAATGGTTTTGTGAATAGTTACATAAGATTCAGAAAGAAAAAGAATATTAAAATGTGATGAGAATCCTAAGAAAATACCTGTGTGCAGACATGTGGGATGGGGGCAGGAAGAGTACATAGAAAGAAAAACAATGAAACCTCCTACTTCAATCTTCTTTGTCAAACACATTCGAAGAGTTTCAGAAAAATGCAGTCCAAGGAACTCTCAACAGTCTTCTCCAATACCACACTTCAAAAACATCAATATTTTGGTGCTCAGCCTTCTTTATGGTCCAACACTCACATGCAACATGACTACTGGAAAAATCATAGCTTTGACTAGACAGACCTTTGTCGGCAAAGTAATGTCTCTGATTTTTAATATGCTGTCTAAGTTGGTCATAGCTTTTCTTCCAAGGAGCAAGCATCTTTTAATTTCATGGCTGCAGTCACCATCTGCAGTGATTTTAGAGCCCAAGAAAATAAAGTCTCTCACTGTTTCCATTGTTTCCCCATCTGCCTGCCATGAAGTGATGAGACCAGATGCCATCTCAGTTTTCTGAATGTTGAGTTTTAAGCCAACTTTCTCACTGTCCTCTTTCACTTTCATCAAGAGGCTTGCTCTTTAGCTCATCTTTGCTTTCTGCCATAAGTGTGGTGTCATCTGCCTATCTGAGGTTATTGATATTTCTCCCAGAAATCTTGATTCTAGCATGTGCTTCTTCCAGTTCAGCATTTTGCTTGATGTACTCTGCCTATAAATTAAATAAGCAGGGTGACAACATAGAACCTTAAGGTACTCCTTTCCCAATTTGGAACCAGTCTGTTATTCCATGTCCAGTTCTAACTGTTGCTTCTTGACATGCATACACATGCATACAGATGTCTCAGGAGGCAGGTCACGTGATCTGGTATTCCCATCACTTTAAGAATTTTCGGCAGTTTGTTGTGATCCACACAGTCAAAAGCTTTGGCATAATCAATAAAGTAGAATTAGAATTTTTCTGGAACTCCTTTGCATTTTCTATGATCCAGTGGATGTTGGCAATTTGATCTCTAGTTCCTCTGCCTTTTCTAAACCCAACTTGAACATCTGGAAGTTTTTCCATGTACTGTTGAAGCCTCACTTGGAGAACTTTGAGCATTACTTTGCTAGCATGTGAGATTAGTGCAATTGTGCTAACCCAAGTCTATGCCCCAACCACTAAGGCCAAAGAAGCTGAAGTTGAATGGTTCTATGATGATCTACAAGACCTTCTAGAACTAACACCAACAAAAGATGTGCCCTTAATCATAGGGTACTGGAGTGCAAATGTAGCAAGCCACAAGATACCAGGATAACATGCAAGTTTGGCCTTGTAGTACAAATGAAGCTGGGAAAAGGCTAACAGCATTTTGCAAAGAAAACACAGTTGTCATAGAAAACACTGTCTTCCAACAACACAGGAGGCCAATCTACACATGGGCATTACCAGATGGTCAATATCAAAATCAGATTGATTATATTCTTTGCAGCTAAAGATGGAGGAGTCCTATATAGTTAGCAAAAACAAGACAGGGAGCTGACTGTGGCTCAGATTATGAACTGCTTATTGCAAAATTCAGACTGAAATTGAAGAAAGTAGAGAAAAACACTAGACCATTCAGGTATGACCTAAATCAAAGTCCGTATGATTTTACAGTGGAAGTGACAAATAGATTTAGGGGATTACATATGATAGACAGAGTACCTGAAGAACTATAGACGGAGGTTCATGACATTGTACAGGAGGCAGTGATCAAGACCATCCATAAGAAAAAGAAATGCAAAAAAGCAAACTGGTTGTCAGAGGAGGCCTTACAAGTAGCTGAGAAAAGAA
Source organism: Raphicerus campestris (assembly GCA_006410735.1). Classification (NCBI taxonomy): domain Eukaryota; kingdom Metazoa; phylum Chordata; class Mammalia; order Artiodactyla; family Bovidae; genus Raphicerus; species Raphicerus campestris. The sequence continues at coordinate 272,201 of SJYW01007377.1, forward strand.
GATAAGTGAAAGGCAGAGAACAAAAGGAAAGATATGCCCATGTGAATGCAGAGTTTCAAAAAATAGTAGATAAGAAAGCCTTCTTCAGTGATCAGTGCAAACAAAAAGAGGATAACAATAAAGTGGGAAAGACTAGAGATCACTTCAAGAAAATCAGAGACACCAAGGGAACATTTTATGCAAATATAGGCTCAATAAAGGACAGAAATGATATGGACCTAACAGAAGCAGAAGAAATTTAGAGGATGTGGCAAGAATACACAGAACTATACAAAACAAATATTAATAACCCAGATACGTTGATCATAGCCTTCAGTTCAGTTCAGTTCAGTTCAGTCGTTCAGTTGTGTCCAACTCTTTGCAACCCCATGAATCATAGCACTTCAGGCTTCCCTGTCCATCACCAACTCGCAGAGTTCACTAAAACTCATGTCCATCGAGTCAGTGATGCCATCCAGCCATCCCGTCCTCTGTTGTCCCCTTCTCCTCCTGCCCCCAATCAGTCCTACGATCAGAGTCTTTTCCAATGAGTCAACTCTTTGCATGAGGTAGCCAAAGTATTGGAGTCTCAGCTTTAGCATCAGTCCTTCCAATGAACTAACACACACACAAAAAAGATATCCATTTTAATTACAGGGGACTGGACTGCAAAAGTAGGAAATCAGAAGATACTGGGGTAACAGACAAATTTGGCCTTGGAATGTAGAATGAAGCAGGCCAAAGGCTAATAGATTTTTTCCAAGAGAATGCACTGGTCATAGCAACACCCTCTTCCAATAACACAGAGAAGATTCTACACATGGACATCATCAGATAGTCAATACCAAAATCAGATTTGATTACATTCTTTTCAGCCAAAGATGGAGAAACTATATAGTCAGCAAAAATAAGACCAGGAGCTTACTGTGGCTCAAATCATGAACACTTTATGCCAAATTCAGACTTAGGGCTGGTGTATGGGATGATCTGGGGAGATGGTGTGGGGTGGGAGGTGGGAGGGGGATTCGGCATTGGGAGATCGTGTACACTTGTGGCTGATTCATGTCAATGTATGGCAAAACCAATACAGTATTGTAAAGTAGAATAAAGTATTTAAAAAAAAATTGAAGAAAGTAGGGAAAACCACTAGACCATTCAAGTATGAGCTAAATAAAATCCCTTATGATTATACAGTGGAAGTGAGAAATAGATTCAAGGGTTTAGATCTGATAGACAGAGCACCTGAGAGACTATGGACAGAGGTTCATGACATTGTACAGGAGGCAGTGATCAAGACCAATCATAAGAAAAAGAAATGCAAAAGGCAAAATGGTTGTCTGAGGAGGCCTTACAAACAGCTGAGAGAAGAAGAGAAGTAAAAGGCAAAGGAGAAAAGGAAAGATATACCCACTAGAATGCAGAGTTCCAAAGAATAGTAAGGAGAGATAAGAAAGCCTTCCTCAGTAATCAATGAAAAGAAATAGAGGAAAAGAATAGAATGCAAAAGATTAGAGATCTCTTTAAGAAAATTAGAGATACCAAGGGAATAGTTCATGCAATCATGGGCACAATAAAGGGCAAAATGATAGGGACCTTACAGAAGCAAAATTTATTAAGAAGAGGTGGCAAGAGTACACAGAAGAACTTTACAAAAAATATCTTCATGAGCCAGAGAATCATGATGATGCCATACTCACCTAGAGCCAGACATCCTTGAATGCAAAGTCAAGTGGGCCTTAGGAAGCATCACCATGAACAAAGCTAGTGGAGGTGATGGAATTCCAGTTAAGCTATTTCAAATCTAGAAGATGATGCTATGAAAGTGCTGCACTCAATATGCCAGCAAATTTGAGAAACTCAGCAGTGGCCACAGGACTGGAAAAGTTCATTTTTCATTCCAATCCCAAAGAAAGTCAATGCCGAAGAATGTTTAAACTACCACACAATTGCACTCATCTCACATGCTAATAAAGTGATAAACAAAATTCTCCAAGCCAGGCTTCAACAGTATGTGAACCGTGAACTTCTGGCTGTTCAACCTGGATTTAGAAAAGGCAGAGGAATGAGAGTTCACCTTGCCAACATCTGTTGGATCATTGGAAACTGCAAGAGAGCTCCAGAAAAACATCTTTTGCTTTACTGACTGTGACAAAGATTTGACTGTCTGGATCATGGTAACCTGGAAAATTCTTAAAGAGATGTGAATACCAGGCCACCTGACCTGCCTCCTGAGTTATCTGTATGCAGGTCAGGAAGTAACAATTAAAATTGGACATGGAAGGACAGATTGGTTCCAAATAGGGAGGAGTACATTAAGGCTGTTTATTGTCACTCTGCTTACTTAACTTATATGCAAAGTAAATCATACAACATGCTGAGCTGGATGAAGCACAGCTGGAATCAAGATTGCTGGGAGAAATATCAATAATCTCAGATATATAGGTGACATCACCTTTATGGCAGAAAGCAAAGAAGAACTAAAAAGCCTCTTGATGAAAGTGAAAGAGGAGAGTGAAAAAGTCGGCTTAAAACTCAAGTTGGCTTAAAACCCATCACTTCGTGTCAAATAGATGGAGAAGCAGTAGAAACAGTGAGAGAGTTTATTTTGGGGGGGCTCCAAAGTCACTGCAGATAGTGACTGCAGCATGAAATTAACAGATGCTTGTCCTTGGGGAAAAAGTTATGACCAATCTAGACAGTATATTAAAAAGTAGAGACATCACTTTGCCAACAAAGTACTGTCTTGTCAAAGCTATTGTTTTTCCAGCAGTCATGTATGCATGGGAGAGTTGGACTATAAAGGAAGCTAAGGGTGAAAGAATTGCTGCTTTCAACCTGTGGTGTTGGTGAAGACTCTTGAGAGTCCCTTGAACTGCATGAAGATCCAACCAGTCCATCCTAAAGGAAGTCAGTCCTGAATATTCGTTGGAAGGACCGATGCTGAAACTGAAACTCCAGTACTTTGGCTCCTGATGCGATGAACTGATTCATTTGAAAAGACCCTGATGCTGGGAAAGATTGAAGGTGGGAGGAAAAGGGGCTAAGAGGATGAGATGGTTGGATGACATCACCGACTCAATGGACATGAGTTTGAGTAAAGCCCGGGAGTTGGTGATGGACAGGGAGGTCTGCCATGCTGCAGTCCATTAGGTGGCAAAGAGTCAGAGATGACTGAGCAACTGAACTGAGCTGAACTGACTGAGCATCATATGTCCTGGGACTCTACTTGATAATGTTGATTTAATGAAGTCTCAACAGCAAACATAAAATTAGATGTCAAATGTGTGAAGGGGTAATCAGTTATGTTAAACCTTAAGTAGTATTTTATGAGATGTACATGCAAAAAGATATGTAGACAACTTGCCAAGATCAACTCTGGCACTGCATTTAGAGAGCCCCAATTTTAAAATCATGCTAAGAGATGCTTTTACAGAAGAGTGGTCCTTATAATTCTTGAAATCGTTCAAGCAACTAAAGCATGTTTAGCTATTTAGCCTAAACAAGAACTGTCCTTGCTTATTTTAAAGACATTTTTTTTAGTGTGAAATTATTTTATTATTTTTTTGAATGTCCCCTGACAGTTGGGTCATTTTTATTTATTTATTTTTATTTCATTCTACTTTACAATACTGTATTGGTTTTGCCATAATTTGACATGAATCAGCCACATGTGTACATGTGCTACCAATCCTGAAACCCCCTCCCACCTCCCACCTCATATCATCTCTCTGGATCATCCCTGTGCACCAGCCCTAAGCATCCTGTATCCTGTATTGAACATAAACTGGCACTTCATTTCTTACATGATAGTATACATGTTTCAATGTCATTCTCCCAAATCATCCCACCCTCTCCCTCTCCCACAGAGTCCAAAAGTCCATTCTGTACATCTGTGTCTCTTTTGTTGTCTCACATACAGGGTCATCATTAATACAGAACTAGAACCAGTAATTACTTTCAAGAAAGGAGATTTCTTCTTAACATAAACTAGATCCCCTGAATGTTACAGCTGTTCGAAAATGTAATAGATTTCCAGCTCTGAAAGTGTCTGAGCATAGGCTAGAAAACAGTTGTGAGAAGTATTACTCAGCCCTTAAAAAGAATAAATTTGACTCAGTTCTAATGAGATGGATGAAACTGGAGCCGTTTATACAGAGTGAAGTTAGCCAGAAAGAAAAACACCAATACAGTATACTGACACATATATATGGAATTTAGAAAGACAGTAATGATGACCCTGTAAGTGAGACAACATAACAGACACAGTGGTATAGAACGGACTTTTGGCTTCTGAGGGAGAGGGAGAGGGTGGGATGATTTGGGAGAATGGCACTGAAACATGTATACTATCATATAAGAAATGAAGCCACAGTCTATGTTCAATACAGGATACAGGATGCTTGGGGCTGATGTACGGGATAATCCAGGGAGATGGTGTGGGGTGGGAGGTGGGAGGGGCCTTCAGCATTGGGAGATCGTGTACACCTGTGGCTGATTCATGTCAATGTATGGCAAAACCAATACAGTATTGTAAAATAGAATAAAGTATTAAAAAAAAAAAAAGAAGAAGACGAAGAAGAAGAAGAAGTATGGTAAGTTAGGTCATTTCAGACCAGAGAAAAATTAGCAGGTTCAGTGACTAGCTAGTTACAGAACTGGGCTTAAAACTTAAAGAAGGAGAAAGCAAATAAAACTCTTTTTAGTAATGGCCAGTTTTCTGTCCTTTCTGATGATCCAGTAGTGGAGAATCAGAGATAGCATTTTCCTTTTCTATAGGGCAATAGCTTCAGGCAATTTAATTTGATATTTATGAGGTCCGTGTAGATGCACCAAAGCAGAGAGAGAATCTTGGGATTCAATTACTTTTCTGCTGCAAAAAAACCTCTCAACAGCAAAGTTCCAGGTAGCATAATTTTACAACTCTTTTTCTTT
>SJYW01007377.1:293524-317491 GCA_006410735.1 Raphicerus campestris
AAAAAAAAAAAAAAAAAAGAAGTAGCATAGGTTAAGATATGAACCAGACAGCAGCAGGAAATTTTCTTGACCTTGTTTGGTTCCTACAGCAGAGCAGTCAGTGTGGACTAGAAGAAGCTGAATTAGACAGAAGTTATTTCCTGTTGGGGGTGGTGATGTAGAGAATAATTCTGCATATTTGAAGGAAATAGTCTGTTACTAAAGCTGTGAGAACAGATCTAGAGCTGCACATCTTAGCTGTTTTACAAAGGAAGAAATCACCTCACTTCTAAAATGGGATCAAAAATGCTACAGCCTGGTTTCGATGCATGAGATAGGGCACTCAGGGCCAGTGCACTGAGATGACCCTGACGGATGGGATGGGGAGGGAGGTAGGAGAGGGGTTCAGGATGGGAGACACATGAACACCCATGGCTGATTCATGTCAATGCATGGCAAAAGCTACTATAATATTGTAAAGTAATTAGCATAAAATTAAAATAAATAAATAAATTTTTTAAAATGAAAAAATAAAAACAGAACAAAATTTGGTAAGGTAGCCTTTAGTAAAATGAAGTGACTCCAAAAGTTAAGACTGCACAGGCATTTTAAGAAGCTCAGAAATAGACACTTTGCTGCTTATCACTGTGCAATGGTAAGGAATCGGGCTGCAAGTGCAGGAGAGGCAAGAGATGGAGGTTTGGTCCCTGGGTCGGGAAGGTTCCCTGGAGTAGGAAATGGCATGTCACTCCAGTATTCTTGCCTAGAAAATTCCATGGACAGAGGAGTCTGGCAGGCTACAGTTTATAGGGTCACAGAGTTAGACACTACTGAATGACTAAGCACACTCATGCAGCTTATTGTCAGTCAGGTCATCATGACAACAAATATGAATATATCTGCAGAATCACTTAAATATATCTCTTACAAAAATATTTTCTCCTTCATGGCAGACAGGTGATCACCACTGGAATATTTAGAAAGCACTTGCTGCTGCTGCTGCTAAGTCACTTTAGTCGTGTCTGACTCTGTGCGACCACATAGATGGCAGCCTACCAGGCTTCCCTGTCCCTGGGATTCTCCAGGCAAGAACACTGGAGTGGGTTGCCATTTCCTTCTCCAAGAAAGCACTTAAGATGGAGAAAAATCCAAGAATCAACATCTAAAATCCATTAAAAGAAAATTGCTCTCCAAAGAGCTGAAAAGCAAAAAGGGTGGTTGATGGCAATTTATGACACAACAAAATCAATTACTTTGTCATTGGATTGGCTTGCTTTTAGAATGAATGTGTTGAAGACAACAACAAACTCAGCTAATTCCCTTCTACCTGTCCAGTATGACAAACAGAAATCATGAAAAGAATGAAAGTCGTAGGACTTTCCTGGTGATCCAGTGGTTAAGAATCCTCACCTGCTGATGCAGGGGATACAGGCTCTATCTCTGCTGTGAGAGGATTCCACATGCTGCAGGGCAACTAAGCCCAGGCACCACGTTTACTGAGCCTGAGCTCTAGAGCCCCATGCCATTACTATNAGGGGTTCAGGATGGGAGACACATGAACACCCATGGCTGATTCATGTCAATGCATGGCAAAAGCTACTATAATATTGTAAAGTAATTAGCATAAAATTAAAATAAATAAATAAATTTTTTAAAATGAAAAAATAAAAACAGAACAAAATTTGGTAAGGTAGCCTTTAGTAAAATGAAGTGACTCCAAAAGTTAAGACTGCACAGGCATTTTAAGAAGCTCAGAAATAGACACTTTGCTGCTTATCACTGTGCAATGGTAAGGAATCGGGCTGCAAGTGCAGGAGAGGCAAGAGATGGAGGTTTGGTCCCTGGGTCGGGAAGGTTCCCTGGAGTAGGAAATGGCATGTCACTCCAGTATTCTTGCCTAGAAAATTCCATGGACAGAGGAGTCTGGCAGGCTACAGTTTATAGGGTCACAGAGTTAGACACTACTGAATGACTAAGCACACTCATGCAGCTTATTGTCAGTCAGGTCATCATGACAACAAATATGAATATATCTGCAGAATCACTTAAATATATCTCTTACAAAAATATTTTCTCCTTCATGGCAGACAGGTGATCACCACTGGAATATTTAGAAAGCACTTGCTGCTGCTGCTGCTAAGTCACTTTAGTCGTGTCTGACTCTGTGCGACCACATAGATGGCAGCCTACCAGGCTTCCCTGTCCCTGGGATTCTCCAGGCAAGAACACTGGAGTGGGTTGCCATTTCCTTCTCCAAGAAAGCACTTAAGATGGAGAAAAATCCAAGAATCAACATCTAAAATCCATTAAAAGAAAATTGCTCTCCAAAGAGCTGAAAAGCAAAAAGGGTGGTTGATGGCAATTTATGACACAACAAAATCAATTACTTTGTCATTGGATTGGCTTGCTTTTAGAATGAATGTGTTGAAGACAACAACAAACTCAGCTAATTCCCTTCTACCTGTCCAGTATGACAAACAGAAATCATGAAAAGAATGAAAGTCGTAGGACTTTCCTGGTGATCCAGTGGTTAAGAATCCTCACCTGCTGATGCAGGGGATACAGGCTCTATCTCTGCTGTGAGAGGATTCCACATGCTGCAGGGCAACTAAGCCCAGGCACCACGTTTACTGAGCCTGAGCTCTAGAGCCCCATGCCATTACTATTGAAGCCCACGGGCACACTGCACAAAGAGAAGCCCCTGCAGTGAGAAGCCCACTCACTTCAACTAGAGAGTAACTCTCACTTGCCACAACTAGAAGCCCGTGTGCAACAAAAAAGACCCAGCACAGGCAAAACAAATTAAATTACTGAAGAAAGAAAGAGTGAAATTTGTAGCTAAGAGTTGTAGTTAAGACTAAGATCTTTGGTCTCATATAGTCCCACAGAAGTAAATAATAAGTATATAACACCTGTTATGGCTTATATACATACCCTAAAAATATTTAGATCAGGAGTTATAATAGTGTTTTGTTTCTTTAAATTCATTCCCATTCACAGCACCATATTCAATGAAACGTTCTTTAAAATTTTGAGATACACTTAGGACTTAGGTGGGACAAACCTTCCACTTCACAGGATGTATTAAAATGCATGACTAGACGCTTAGGAAATTTTTCTACCCTAGCAAATGTCCACATTGATCTTAAAATGTGCATCGGAGAACATCACTCCTCTCTCCATATAACTCACAGTAAGATTCAAGACCATGTAATGGTCTAAAAAGCCAAAATTTCTCAACTGGGAATATCTGAACAAATTAAGGTATTATAAGGTATCCACGGCATAAAACAAGTTTACTTATTTTTTATGCATCTTGAATATACTAGCTCTGTACCATCCTAGAAATAATTGGCCAAAGCAGTTACTCATTTTGTATGGTACAGCCCTCTTGCAGAGCTGAGAAAGTATGCCAGACTCTTTATCCTCAAACCATGTTCTAATTTATTTCTCTTAACTAATTCTGTTCTAGTCTCTCCTCTTTACTCATCCCAGCCCAGCTTTAAGTGTTGTCTTATGATTCCAAAAGGAAGCTGACAAGTGTTCTACCTTAGAATCTCTGTACTTGCTGTTCCCACGACCTGCAACAGCCCCTCTTTGTTTACACACGACCCCATATTACCAGCAAGGCGTACACTACTGCCCCATTGCTACTCCCACACACTCACTCTATAACTTTTTCCACTTTTAATTTTCATGAATCATACACTATATATTTTTTGTTGTTGTCTGTCTCATCTCTTACATAGCTTCCCTTGGGGCTCACATGGTAAAGAACCTGCCTGCAATGCAGAAGACCCAGGTTTGACCCCTGAGTTGGGAAGATCCCTTGGAGAAGGAAATGGCTACCCATTCCAGTATCCCTGTGTACGAATTCCATGGACAGAGGAGCCTGGTGGGGAAACAGTCCATAGGGTCACTTACATCAGAACAGAAGCCTAGTGGGGACTTCCCTGGAGGTCCAGTAGTTAAGAATCCTCCTTACAATGCAGGGGCCGTGGACAAGATCCCTGGTGAGAGAACTAAGACTTCACATGCCACACAGTAAGCCTGTGTGCTGTGACTACTGAACCTGTGCACCACAACTAGAGAGTCCACGCTCTACTGTGGAATATCTCACGTGATGCAACTAAGACCTGCCACAGTCAGATAAAAAAACAAAATGAAACACAAGCAGGATGTGGGGAAGGTGGGAGGGAAGCTCAAGAAAGAGAGAATGTCTGTATGCCTATGACTGATTCATGTTGATGTATGGCAGAAACCAACACAGTATTGTAAGGTGATTATCCTCCAATTAAAAATAAATTAAAAACAAAACAGAATCACCTTGTATTTGCTGTGTCTCCTAAAACAATGCCTAAGTTCTTCATGGATTTGTTGAATGAATAAATGAATTTCTATGAAAAACAGTCTTTTTTTTTAATACTTTATTCTATTTTATAATACTGTATTGGTTTTGCCATACATTGACATGAATCAGCCACAGGTGTACACGATCTCCCATTGCCGAAGCCCCCTCCCACCTCCCACCCCACACCATCTCCCCGGATCATGCAGTACACCAGCACCAAGCATCCCATATCCTGCACTGCACATAGCCTAGCACTTCATTTCTTATATGATAGTATACATGCTTCAATGCCATTCTCCCATTTCTTCTCACCCTCTGACTTTCCCTCAGAAGCCAAAGGTCCATTCAATACCTCTGTGTCTCTTATGTTGTGTCACTTACAGGGTCATCATTACTATCTTTCTAAATTCCATATATATGTGTCAGTATATTGTATTGTTTTTCTTTCTGGCTTACTTCACTCTGTATAATCGGCTCCAGTTTCATCCATCTCATTAGAACTGAGTCAAACTTATTCTTTTTAAGGGCTGAGTAATACTCCATGGTGTATATGTACCACAGCTTTCTCATCCATTCATCTTCTGATGAACATCTAGGTTGTTTCCATGTCCTGGAAATTATAAACAATGATGCAATGAACACTGGGGTACATGTGTCTCTTTCAATTCTGGTTTCTTCAGTATGTATGCCCAGAAGTGGGGTTGCTGGGTCATACGGCAGTTCTATTTGCAATTTTTTAAGGAAGCTCCACAGTGTTTTCCATAATGGCTGTACTAGTTTGCATTCCCACCAACAGTGTAAGAGGGTTCCCTTTTCTCCACATACTCTCCAGCATTTATTGCTTGTAGATTTTTGGATCTCAGCCATTCTGATTGGTGTGAAGTGGTACCTCATTGTGGTCTTGATTTGCATTTCTTTGATAATGAGTGATGCTGAGCATCTTTTCATGTGTTTGTTCGCCATCCGTATGTCTTCTTTGGAGAAATGCTTATTTAGTTCTTTGGCCCATTTTTTGATTGGATCATTATTTTTCTGGAGTTGAGCTGCATAAGTTGCTTGTATATCTCTGAGATTAGTTGTTTGTCCGTTGCTTCATTTGCTATTGTTTTCTCCCATTCAGAAGGCTGTCTTTGCACCTTACTTATAGTTTCCTTTGTTGTGCAGAAGCTTTTAACTTTAATTAGATCCCATTTGTTTGTTTTTGTTTTTATTTTCAGTATACTGGGAGGTGGATCATAGAGGATCCTGCTGTGATGTATTTCGGANTCAAATTAACAAAGGCCAAACACAAAGAACAAATATTAAAAGCAGCAAGGGAAAAACAACAAATAACACACAAGGGAAAACAGTCTTAATGATTACAATTTTCGGCATGTTAAGATAGAAAAAATGTTATCTAATAAAATGTGATTAACCTTATATATCAAGTTATAGAAAATCATTTTCTCAACTGCCAGTGATAAGAACAGTTCTGCTTCCAGAGAATGATAGAACATAGGGTTTTTCAAGGGCATTTATAACTTATGCATTTTCTGCAAAGGCATAAGGAACTCCTCTGTGTAAATCCTTATTTGTCAGATGCAGCATACAGCATTCCTTAACCAAGATTTCAAGTCTCTTCTAGTTCTGTGGCTCCCTTTGAGGTCAAGTTTGGGCTTTCATCTCAGGCCCATCTGTCCAGTAAAATCATAAATTTGGGTTATACATTACCAGGCTGTGAATTTACTGGAAACAGTGTTGTGACTGCCAGCTCCAAGGGCAACCATGAAAAAGGATGTAATATTCTTTCTATTGGGCTTCCTAGATGGCTAAGTGGTCAAGAATCTGCCTGCCGAGCAGGAGATGCTGGTTTGGTCCCTGGGTTAGGAAGAATCCCTGGAGAAGAAAATTGCAACTTACTTCAGTATTCTTGTCTGGGAAATCCCATGGATAGAGAAACCTGGTGGACTACAGTCCATGAGGTCACAAAAGACATGACTTAGCAACTAAACAACATCTTTTGTCTTCTCAGATCCATACCTTTAAAGGTGGTTTCCATTTTCATGATAACTGCTCTTCAAAGTTGATCCCAGTGCTTTTCATCACATCCATGCCCTTGTGGAAGTCCCTTTCAATGCTGAATATGTACATGAACACAAAAATGTTTTGTGAACATGTTGGGTTTAAGCTTTAAGAAGGACTAGAAGTCTCTACTTGTATCCTCTTAGCAGCCTTGAGTGGCCATGATAGAACACAACTAACTTGCTGGAGGAAAAAAGAAAACATAAAATGAAGCAAATAAAAAGCACAATGAGAAAGAACAAAGGGGAAAGGCCCTAGGGCTTCCTGCAGAGAAACTGTGCACTTCAGAGAGAAAGAAAGAGCGACCTAGCAACCCTAGTGCCCTAGCCTAGCTCGGCTTAGACTTGTGGCTGTCCATCAAGGTACCAATGATGTAAATAAGCTATCTTGAATGCTTCAGTCCAGCTAAATCCCTAGATAATTTCAACTCAAACTCCATATGAAACATAAAACTTATATAGCTAAACATATTCAATGTACAAAATAATGAGAAATTATGATTGATGATAAGTTGGTTGTGTTAGGCCACTAATTTGGAGATCATTTTGCTTTGTAGCTACAAAGAATTAATTTATGGCTACTAATATACCTTGCTGGGGCTTGATAAAGCCCCACCTGGTGGTCCAGTGGTAGAGAATCCGTCTGCCAATGCAGGAGAGACAGTTCAGTCCTTGGTCCAGGAAAATCCCACATGCCATGGAGCACATAAGCCCATGAGCCGCAACTGTGGAGCCAGTGTTCTAGAGCAGCTACAACTACTGCGCCCACATACTACAACTACTGAAGACCGTGCTCCCTAGGATCCAGGATCTGCAGTGAGAAGCCCATGTACCACAACTACAGACTCGCCTCCACTTTCCACAGCTAGAGAAAAGCCCATGAAGCAAGGAGGAACCAGCACAGCCATAAATAAATAAATAAATTTATTTTAAAAAATAATACACCTTGAAACTGAAAGTAGCTGAAGAAAAGTTTAGGATGACTACTTCCATGATGATTCTTCCCAAGTGTTTCTGTCTTTCATAAGAATGAAGATTCTGAATTTTAAAATATTAATTATTTCTTCTCTAATTATATGCCTGCTGCTTTTGCTGACCATGAAGAAGTGCAGGCTTCTTATATCATCTCAAATGGGGTTGGAGAGAAGAAAAATTTTTTAAGCATGGTGTGGCTGGGCAACACCATTAACACTTCATCTATTATCCTGCCACCTCTCTTCAGAACAGATAGACATATGTCAAAGCAAAGCCTCTAGGGCTGACAAAGTATTCCGATAACAGAAACCTACCCTCAGTTCTTACTGAAGCTGACCCAATAGCTGGATTACTATAACAAATGTTCATTAGATTTTACTACCATTAGATTTATTACCATTCATTAGATTTATTGCAACTTATATCCTGAAGGTATAAAATTATAAAGAGAAGCCTTAAGATAAGAATCTATGTTTCAGTAAAAGAACTGAAAGATTTCAGGATTAGAGGCTTTACTCAATAAAATTCCTTACCCAACTTCATTAAAGCTGAACCCAAGAGAGCAATCAAGCAGTCAGAAGTAGAAACTTACATTTTCCAGATTTGCATTTACTTTTCATCAGATTTATCCTATAGCTTCTGAAATAACTCTTCTGGTTGATTTTTGTCTTAAAGTAAATAAATGTAACAATCTAATCTGCTCACATTCAAACAGAAATTCACAAATCCCTTTATGAAAAGATGTGTTAAATAATTCAATGAGCAGATTATTATTACAATGAATTAATAAATGGATGTGTTATATCTCTAATACTCTTGTGTAAAGCCTGTTTTAATTCCATAATCCCAACTGGATGCAATATACTTAAATGAGAACTATTAACTGCATTTTTTTTTTCTATTCTGTTTAGAAACATAATAACAGTTGAGAGACATTTATTAAGGAAACATCAACTCTATTTGCACATTCTTAAAGAGAATATTAGAAAAACAGAATTTTAATTTTCATGTGTGTAATTTGTTAATATAATTAGAATGGGACACAATTAGGTTCTTTCAGATCTTTCAGTGTTAATTAAAAAGCTAATAACTTGAATGATTATAAATACTGAATTAGTGAGCCTAATGCTTGAGGCAGTTAATCTTTTATTTGTCATTTACTAAAGATCACTTAACTGGAATGTCATCTTTATGTCAGAGATCTCTTGCCATGGAACTTCATGAATTGTAAGATTCCTAAATCTTAGATGATGTGTCTCTGAAATATGTGCCAATACACCACACCCCACTCAGGAGTTTCCTAACAATCAGCAACCACTGCCTTTGACTCATTCCATTAAGGAATTTTACTGTTAGCAATTTTCCTCTCTCTCTCAACCCTAACAGTAATTTCTAAGTTTTAGAGAAAGGAAAAGTAGCTCCCCTAGAAAAATAAAAGTGAAGTGTCCAAGTTCTATGATTTAAGAGGCTTATCAATACTGGATTTAAATAGAAACAATGTTTTAAGAGTAAGACAGTATGAACATCAAAAAGATTAACCATCAATTTGTGAAAATACATCAAATAGTGTTTGATGTACATTTTTAATGATGAAATTCATGAGTACATAACACTTAAAAAGAAATCTCATTAGTTGCCTTTAAAGGATGCTAGGGAACTTTATTTGCTAGTTTTAAGAACAGAATCCACTACAACATCTCTAATAGAGAGAACCAGATATGTGTCTCCTGATGTGATAAAATAAAAAGTAGGTAACACAACCTCTGACACATTCTAAAAAGTTAGTGTCAGTTGCTCAGTAGTGTCCTTTGGTGTCTCTCTGCAACCGCATGGATCTTAGTCCACCAGGCTTCTCTGCCCATGGTAATCTCTAGGCAAGAATATTGCAGTGGGTTGACATTTTATTCTTCAGAGGAATTTTCTCAACCCAGGGATCAAACCTGGATCTCTTGCATTGCAGGCAAATTCTTTACCATCTGAGCCACCAGGTAAGTACTCTATCTCAGCCTCTATATCGAATGACCAATCTACAGCAAATAAAGGGGCAAAAGAAGATATTAAACAACATCTTAAGGGAGTAACTGGCAAAATATAGATGGTGGAAAGCTTTACAGAGAAATAATGGGAGGGAAAAATTGTTTTCATGAAACAGATGTAAATGTGGTTAAGAGGTAGGTAGATCCTTTTGAGAAGGTGTTACATTGCACTCGTTTACTTAAATCTTGCTACTTATGCCCTGTACACAGGTCACAATTTTTTCATCTTACTGTGGTAACAGTGGTAAAAACTAAGGCCCCTCACTGTGCATTTCAAAGGTAAAAATGGGTTAATCATAGAAACTTTTTTCCTAAGAAATAAATTATGGATTCTAAGAACTTCTTCTCCTCTAACCCAGCAAGAGAAGACCTGATGCTGCTGCTGCTGCTGCTGCTAAGTCGCTTCAGTCGTGTCCGACTCTGTGCAACTCCATAGACAGCAGCCCATCAGCCTCCTCTGTCCCTGGGATTCTCCAGGCAAGAACACTGGAGTGGGTTGCCATTTCCTTCTCCAATGCATGAAAGTGGAAAACAAAACTGAAGTCGCTCAGTTATGTCCAACTCTTCACGACCCCCTGGACTGCAGCCTACCAGGCTCCTCCATCCATGGAATTTTCCAGGCAACAGGAAAATACCCATTGGAGGGGGATGCCATTGCCTTCTCTGAGAGAAGACCTGAGAAGACATCAAAAACAGATGTGTTTAGACTCTCCTAAAGTTTGCCTCTTAAAGAGCTTAAAACTACTCTAGTGAGCAGGGTGCTTTACTTAGGTAAGATGTTTCTTGGCAAAAGAAATTTCCTCAAATCCTTTCATAGCTACAAAATATTTTGTTTCATATCCAAGGAAACAGAGCCACGGTGCAATTATATTTCATGTTTTCATAAGAGAGTGAGAATGTGTTTATTTTATAGAGAAAAAATACCAATTTCATTTGAAATTATAATCAAATGGCAATACAATTTTAGTAGTCACAAAAATGGAATTTCAAGAGAAACAGCATTAAAAAAAAAAAAAAGGCATGTCAACATGGACCTCACATTATCTTCCCCCCAAGAAAATGGGCAACAGTTCCACCTCTATGTTATTTCAATCCACTGTGATTTACCTGAAGGAAATAATTAAATCTTATTAGCATTTGAGAATAATAGCAAGATGATGAGACACCGAAAAAGCACTCAGAGGAAACATTGGTTGCAGTGCCTGTCCAAATTGTTTAATGTTTGTCAAACTTGAATTGCGTTTGAAGGATAGATTGCAAGTAATGGATTTCCAAATCTGTTTCCATGTGGGCAAAGTTTTGTAGCCATTACAAGCTGAACCTTATTACCTTGCATTATGTATGAAATGATTTTTCTGAGTACGTCCACAATCACAAAGGACACACACAAAAAAACAGTAATTTCTTTTATTGCTCAATATCAGATGGGAGGAGTCACTTCGTGCCTGAGGCCAGGGGCGGAAGCTGCGAGGAGCCACCCACAGCCGAGGCCAGGGCCGGCGGCCAGGAGAAGCAACCCGAGGAGTGGTGGCTGCTCAGGCACAGGAGGGAGACGTTCATGTTGAAAGTCAAGAACGGCGCCAGTAAGGAGATACCCCTCGTCCAAGGTAAGGAGCAGCAGCTGTGCTTTGCTGGAGCAGCCATGAAGAGATACGCCATGTCTAAGGTAAGAGAAACCCAAGTAAGATGGTAGGTGTTGCAAGAGGGCATCAGAGGGCAGACACACTGAAACCATACTCACAGAAAACTAGTCAGTCTAATCACACTAAGACCACAGCCTTGTCTAACTCAATGAAACTAAGCCATTCCTGCAGGGCAACCCAAGACGGGTGGGTCATGGTGGAGAGGTCTGACAGAACGTGGTCCACTGGAGAAGGGAATGGCAAACCACTTCAGCATCTTGCCTTGAGAATCCCATGAACAGTCTGAAAAGGCAAAATGATAGGATACCAAAAGAGGAACTCCTCAGGTTAGTAGGTGCCCAATATGCTACTGGGGATCAGTGGAGAAATAACTCCAGAAAGAATGAACGGATGGAGCCAAAGCAAAAAGAATACACAGCTGTGGATGTGACTGGTGATAGAAGCAAGATCTGATGCTGTAAAGAGCAATATTGCATAGGAACCTGGATGTCAGGTCAATGAATCAAGGCAAATTGGAAGTGGTCAAACAAGAGATGACAAGGGTGAACGTTGACATTCTAGGAATCAGCGAACTAAAATGTTCTGGAATGGGTGAATTTAACTCAAATAACCATTATATCTACTACTGTGGGCAAGAATCCCTCAGAAGAAGTGGAGTAGCCATCATGGTCAACAAAAGAGTCTGAAATGCAGTACTTGGATGCAATCTCAAAAACGACAGAATGATCTCTGTTCATCTCCAAGGCAAACCATTCAATATCACAGTTATCCAAGTCTATGCCCCAACCAGTAACGCTGAAGAAGCTGAAGTTAAATGGTTTTATGAAGACCTACAAGAACTTTTAGAAATAACACCCCAAAAAGATGTCTTTTTCATTATAGGGGACTGGAATGCAAAAGTAGGAAGTCAAGAAACACCTGAAGTAACAGGCAAATTTGGCCTTGGAATGTGGAATGAAGCAGAGCAAAAACTAATAGAGTTTTGCCAAGAAAATGCACTCTTCATAGCAAACACCCTCTTCCAACAACACAAGAGAAGACTCTACAATGGACATCACCAGATGGTCAACATCAAAATCAGACTGATTATATTCTATGTAGCCAAAGATGGAGAAGCTCTATACAGTCAACAAAGACAAGACCAAGAGCTGACTGTGGCTCAGATCATGAACTCCTCATTACCAAATTCAGACTTAAACTGAAGAAAGTAGGGAAAACTGCTAGACCATTCAGGTATGACCTAAATCAAATCCCTTATGATTATACAGTGGAAGTTGGAAATAGATTTAAGGTCCTAGATCTGATAGAGTGACTGAAAACTATGGAATGAGATTAGTGAAATTGTACAGGAGACAGAGATCAAGACCATCCCCATGGAAAAGAAATGCGAAAAAGCAAAATGGCTGTCTGGGGAGACCTCACAAATAGCTGTGAAAAGAAGAGAGGTGAAAAGCAAAGGAAAAAAGGAAAGATATAAGCATCTGAATGCAGAGTTCCAAAAATTAGCAAGAAGAGATAAGAAAGCCTTCTTCAGTGATCAATGCAAAGAAATAGAGGAAAAGAACAGAATGGGAAAGACTAGAGATCTCTTCCAGAATAATAGAGATACCAAGGGAACATTTCATGTACAGATGGGCTCGAAAAATGACAGAAACGGTCTGGACCTAACAGAAGCAGAAGATATTAAGAAGAGGTGGCAAGAATACAGGGAAGAATTGTACCAAAAAGATCTCCAAGACCTAGATAATCACGATGATGTGATCACTAATCTAGAGCCAGACATCTTGGAGTATAAAGTCAAGTGGGCCTTAGAAAGCATCACTAGGAACAAAGCCAGTAGAGGTGATGGAATTCCAGTTAAGTTGTTTCAAACCCTGAAAGATGGTGCTATGAAAGTGCTCCACTCAATATGCCAGCAAATTTGGAAAACTCAGCAGTGGCCACAGGACTGGAAAAGGTCAGTTTTCATTCTAATTACAAAGAAAGGCATTGCTAAAGAATGCTCAAGCTACCACACAATTGCACTCATCTCACATGCTACTACAGTAATGCTCAAAATTCTCCAAGCCAGGCTTTAGCAATACGTGAACCGTGAACTCCCTGATGTTCAAGCTGGTTTTAGAAAAGGAAGAGGAATCAGAGATCAAACTGCCAACATCCGCTGGATCATGGAAAAAGCAAGAGAGTTCCAGAAAAACATCTACATCTGCTTTATTGACTATGCCAAAGCCTTTGACTGTGTGGATCACAATAAACTGTGGAAAATTCTGAAAGAGATGGGAATACCAGACCACCTGATCTGCCTCTTGAGAAATCTATATGCAGGTCAAGAAGCAACAGTTAGAATTGGACATGGAACAGCAGACTGGTTCCAAATAGGAAAAGAAGTACATCTGTAGGGTCGGACGTGCCCAGACATGCCCAGACATGTTCAGGCGGCTGAGGCGGAACAGCCCCGGAGCCCGACCCCCGCCCAATCAGAAACCGGTGGTGGACCAATGACCCGGACACAGAGCCCATGACCTGGCCCAATCAGAAACCAACACGGAGCCCATCAGCACCAATCAGCAGTGCGGTACCAAACTGGAACCAGAGGCGGACCAGACTTCCAGAGACTAACCCTCCATAACCTGGCCTAATCAGGGGCTGACACGGAGCCTCTGGACACCAGTCAGCGCTGTAGCCCGCGCTTTCTACCTTATATGGGAGAACCTGGCTATAAAACCCCCGCCCCACCTTTCAGACCTCGCAGACTCCCTTTGTCCCATTCCCTCTCCCTCCCCCGGGAGTTCTGCCCGAGAGTGACCGCCCAATAAAGGCTTCCATCTACGGTCCCCAGAGGTGGCTTTTTCTTCCCACGGCGCGTTTCTTACAACGTCAAGGCTGTATATTGTAATCCTGCTTATTTCACTTCTATGCAGAGTACATCATGAGAAACACTGCACTGGAAGAAACACAAGCTGGNACGGCGCGTTTCTTACAACGTCAAGGCTGTATATTGTAATCCTGCTTATTTCACTTCTATGCAGAGTACATCATGAGAAACACTGCACTGGAAGAAACACAAGCTGGAATCAAGATTGCTGAGAGAAATATCAATAACCTCAGGTATGCGGATGACACCACCCTTACGGCAGAAAGTAAAGAGGAGCTAAAAAGCCTCTTGATGAAAGTAAAAGAGGAGAGTGACAAAGTGGGCTTAAAGCTCAACATTCAGGAAATGAATATCATGGCATCCGGCCCCACCACTTTAAGGGAAATAGATGGGGAAACAGTGTCAGACTTTATTTTGGGGGCTCCAAAATTACTTCAGATGGTGGCTGCAGCCATGAAATTAAAAGACGCTTGCTCCTTGGAAGAAAAGTTATGACCAACCTAGACAGCATATTCAAAAGCAGAAACATTACTTTATCGACTAAAGTCCGTCTAGTCAAGGCTACGTTTTTTCCTGTGGTCATGTATGGATGTGAGTTGGACTGTGAAGAAGGCTGAGCANTAAAGTATTAAAAAAAAATTAAAAATAAATAAAATCTAGCCACTGTAAACTGAGCAACAACCCCCTTGCACAAAGTGCCAGAGAAGTTGTACCTTATTTCTGTTTGCACAACTTATTCACAGCCATACAATCTGTAATTTATGTGCAAATGAGTACAAGCAAGGGATATGTGTATGTTTTTCATGAGTTTGGCACACAGTTGCCACTTTAAATTCAAAACACTGAAACCTGGCCAATTTTTCTCCACACTTTGAAAAAATCACTTTCTCTTGGGTTTAAGACTCACTGTAAGAATTTCCAGGCCTACAGAGAAGGTTTTGTTTACAAATTCTAAAGGGAGAATGATCAAAATCTAGGTAAAGACAGAGGAGGCTTTGCAACCTTACCTCTACATGGAATCAAAGTTCTGAATGAGAGCTGGCTACATTCAGCAAAAAAAAAGTTGGTTTTCTTTCAGAGGAATGAGATAGCTCCCTAGTCAAATACCACACTTCCCATATCAGGGCATATGTTCTTCAGCAGAATTTTGCTCAGAGATGGCAGTACAGTCTCTGTGAGTGTACATAAAAGCACATTAGCTACAAGTAAGGAAGGGAAGACTAAAATCCATGGGCGCCATGGAGGTGCATGAAGAGGAAGATCACACAGAGAAGGCTGCCGTGCCAGATCCCATCTCAGAGCCACAAGACCCAAAGGAAGGTACTGCAGGGAGCCAGCGTGAGGAACTCCGCCCATGGCAAAAGTCATGAGGAAGGAGGCCTGGCATACGCAAAGGCGTGGTCAAGTCTCAGGAAACCCCCTGTTCCCGAGCATCTACTCCCAAAACCAGAGTNGAGCCAGCGTGAGGAACTCCGCCCATGGCAAAAGTCATGAGGAAGGAGGCCTGGCATACGCAAAGGCGTGGTCAAGTCTCAGGAAACCCCCTGTTCCCGAGCATCTACTCCCAAAACCAGAGTACCTACTTTACTGTTTCATGCTCTCACCTACACCTCTGACTTTATGGGGGGCTGTTCCCCACCGGTTCTCTCGGAGAAGGAATAAACGTGCAGCTCCAAGTCAATAAAAATTCCTGGGTGTGACAAGAGTGTTTCAACTTACAAACTCCTCTGAAGGTGCTCTAGCCTGCCTGAGCAGTTTTGTCCAGCCACATATGATTGTTTACAGCCTCCCAACTGTGACAGGCACAAGATGCTTTATAACTTTCTAAATACAGAGTTTTTTGAGAAGTTAGAAGATTATTAGTATAGTATAGTGGGTTGATTAGAAATTATATTGGTGAAGGTTGTTTCATTTGTTGTGCCAATAATTGCTTCTAATTCCCTGCCCTAGGTGGGACAAGGGTGTCTCAGGTCAAACCTCTCTGCTGGCAAACTAGCTTGTACGACAGGATTATCCATACTCCTGCCACTATGCACCTAATTGTTTACTACCTCTCAATCATAAACAGCACAGAGTTTTGGAGCATTTTGAAAGACTTAATTAGCATAGGGCTTTTCTCATTGTTGAGTCAATGATTGCTGCCAGGCCTCCATATCCTTAGGCAACTGGGAATATATTAATGTATTTGGAACATAGAAAAGAAAATATAGTATTTTTATGTTAGCAATACTAGACTTTTTGAGTTAATGAATTTTCTATTTTGTTATAGATCACTGTACTTTGTTATAAATCACTGTGTCCTTGCTATGTAAAAATGTAACTTTATCACTATCTTAAGACTAAATAGATCTTAAGGGGAACATTGGTGAAAGGATTTTCATTTGTTGGGCTGATGTTTTGCTGCTAAATCTCCATATTCCCTGCCCTTTTAATGACTATAACTAGCACTAGGAGAAATAAGTATTAACCTTTAAGATTAATCGTGTTAACCTTGGGTTAAATAAATTGTTTCTTGTTTGTGACCCATTACACCCTCACCCTATAGGAATGCAACTTTATCTGCTACCCTCAGAGGGTGGTGCTTGGTTTAAGAAAAATGATTCTTGGAAAAAATAAGTTTTTTGGTTATTAGAAAGAAAAGGTCATAAAATGTCAGCAGGCCTTATGGCCAGAAGATGATGTAAAACCCCTAAGACCTTTTTTTATGTAAAGTACCTGACTTTGATAAAGGTCAGGACTGCTAACCCCCACATGACTTTAAAATTGTCATTTGTCTTTATGTGTAACAAAAGGTATATAAGCAAACCTAAAAAATAAAGAAATCGGATCAGTTTCTGGAAAGACTGATTCCCCCATGTCGTTTCTTTCTTGCTCCCCATTTTTCTGGCTGAATTTCCATCTGGAATGTGGGTACTCACCAAGCCTGTTAATTTTGTCTGGGCTTCTAAGATCGGACCGGGGAGGCTTCAGTGCCTCCTCTCCTTCGGGAGAACGGAAAGACGCCTGTAGCCTGCGTAGGTGGTGATTGGTATTCCACGTAAACCAAGTTGTTCAGCCTCTTTTTCTTCACTAATTTTCTTACTACACTATCCGTTTCTAATCTGTCTCTATATCTGTAATTAAATAAGTTTTTTCCTAGGACGCCAACTCCGTCTCACCTGCGAATCACCCTGGATCCAACGGGGATGGACCCCACCAAGGTACCACAAGTCCTACTTATTACTACCTTTTGTTTCTATGAATTAAAAATACCAGTTACCCACCATTTTGAACAATAATGAAGATTCCCTGGAGAAGCAATGGCAACCCACTCCAGTGTTCTTGCCTGGGAAATCCCATGGGCAGAGGAGCCTGATGGGCTACAGTCCGTGGGGTTGTAAGAGTCAGACATGACTTAGCGACTAAACTGCAACAAGACTGCAGTAAATGTCATCCTATTAGTCATCTTCCAAACATGTCAGAGTATACTATATTCTATTTTCTTCCATTCCTTTTCTTAATAGAAGTTTCTTTCACTATAATACTTTGCCATAAACTGGAGACATGTGATGTGGCAAATTTAGAGTTGTATGTAAGCTCAAATTCCAGCCTCTATAAGCAGAGAAGAATTATTGTCTTGGAGCCTTACATTTCTTATCAGCTAAGTGAAGATAGTAATGCATCAGAGAATTATAAAATTGTTTAAAAAATGTTTAAATACATATTTAAATACATATATATGTATATATATATGTGTATATGTGTGTGTGTGTGTGTGTGTGTGTGTGTTAGTCACTCAGTTCTGACTCTTTGCGACCCCATGGACTGTAGCCTTCCAGGCTCCTCTGTCCATATAAGGTATAGAAAAAGTTTTATATAAAATATTTATATATTTTACACACATATATGTATATGTAAATCATTAGTTACAAACTTATNTTTTGTTATAGATCACTGTACTTTGTTATAAATCACTGTGTCCTTGCTATGTAAAAATGTAACTTTATCACTATCTTAAGACTAAATAGATCTTAAGGGGAACATTGGTGAAAGGATTTTCATTTGTTGGGCTGATGTTTTGCTGCTAAATCTCCATATTCCCTGCCCTTTTAATGACTATAACTAGCACTAGGAGAAATAAGTATTAACCTTTAAGATTAATCGTGTTAACCTTGGGTTAAATAAATTGTTTCTTGTTTGTGACCCATTACACCCTCACCCTATAGGAATGCAACTTTATCTGCTACCCTCAGAGGGTGGTGCTTGGTTTAAGAAAAATGATTCTTGGAAAAAATAAGTTTTTTGGTTATTAGAAAGAAAAGGTCGTAAAATGTCAGCAGGCCTTATGGCCAGAAGATGATGTAAAACCCCTAAGACCTTTTTTTATGTAAAGTACCTGACTTTGATAAAGGTCAGGACTGCTAACCCCCACATGACTTTAAAATTGTCATTTGTCTTTATGTGTAACAAAAGGTATATAAGCAAACCTAAAAAATAAAGAAATCGGATCAGTTTCTGGAAAGACTGATTCCCCCATGTCGTTTCTTTCTTGCTCCCCATTTTTCTGGCTGAATTTCCATCTGGAATGTGGGTACTCACCAAGCCTGTTAATTTTGTCTGGGCTTCTAAGATCGGACCGGGGAGGCTTCAGTGCCTCCTCTCCTTCGGGAGAACGGAAAGACGCCTGTAGCCTGCGTAGGTGGTGATTGGTATTCCACGTAAACCAAGTTGTTCAGCCTCTTTTTCTTCACTAATTTTCTTACTACACTATCCGTTTCTAATCTGTCTCTATATCTGTAATTAAATAAGTTTTTTCCTAGGACGCCAACTCCGTCTCACCTGCGAATCACCCTGGATCCAACGGGGATGGACCCCACCAAGGTACCACAAGTCCTACTTATTACTACCTTTTGTTTCTATGAATTAAAAATACCAGTTACCCACCATTTTGAACAATAATGAAGATTCCCTGGAGAAGCAATGGCAACCCACTCCAGTGTTCTTGCCTGGGAAATCCCATGGGCAGAGGAGCCTGATGGGCTACAGTCCGTGGGGTTGTAAGAGTCAGACATGACTTAGCGACTAAACTGCAACAAGACTGCAGTAAATGTCATCCTATTAGTCATCTTCCAAACATGTCAGAGTATACTATATTCTATTTTCTTCCATTCCTTTTCTTAATAGAAGTTTCTTTCACTATAATACTTTGCCATAAACTGGAGACATGTGATGTGGCAAATTTAGAGTTGTATGTAAGCTCAAATTCCAGCCTCTATAAGCAGAGAAGAATTATTGTCTTGGAGCCTTACATTTCTTATCAGCTAAGTGAAGATAGTAATGCATCAGAGAATTATAAAATTGTTTAAAAAATGTTTAAATACATATTTAAATACATATATATGTATATATATATGTGTATATGTGTGTGTATATGTGTGTGTGTGTGTGTGTGTGTGTGTGTTAGTCACTCAGTTCTGACTCTTTGCGACCCCATGGACTGTAGCCTTCCAGGCTCCTCTGTCCATATAAGGTATAGAAAAAGTTTTATATAAAATATTTATATATTTTACACACATATATGTATATGTAAATCATTAGTTACAAACTTATCTCGGGGTCTGGCACATAATAGTATCTATCATTAGTTTTACTCATTTCCATTCACAAATATTTGAGCTTCCCTGGTGGCCTAGATGGTAAAGGACCTGCCTGCAATGCAGGGCACTTGGGTTTGATCCCTGGGTTGGGAAGATCCCCTGGAGAAGGAAGTGGCTACAAACTCCAGTGACATCTGTATAATATACTAGAGATAATATAGTAAAAAAAAAAATAAAGTCACTACACTCAAGAAGTTTATTTTGCATTGTAGAAAATATGCAAGGGGCAGATTTAAGATAGGGCTTCAACAGAGAAAATGATATATATAGGAGAATTATCACTGCAATCTTAAGAACTAAGGGACATACTCTTAGATAAAATAACGTGTTATGAAATACCTGAAGCACACAAAGGAAATGATCAAGAGAAACGGGGGAGAGGAAGAGATAATGGAGGTATGGAATTCTATGTAGAGGGGACACTAAAGTAAATACAATGATCAGCCTTTTTAGAGAGCTTTCTATCGGTCACACACCATACTAATCCACTTGCATATTGCATTTAAATCTCAAGATCGGAAACCAATCACTACTGAACCTACCGTCTGTCCATCTGTCTGACCTGATGCATGGGATGCTCACTATGATGCCAGTGTGTCTGGGTCTAGCGCATCTTGGGCAGGAGCACAGAGTGGGACACGTGGTATGAAGGCTAGAAAGGAAAGGATGGAGGCACGAGTGCTTTGAAAGCCATCATCAATGGGACTTTGTGGAAGATAAGAAAATGCCTCAGATGTGTAGTTTAGAAAAAACTTTGGGGTTTCCCTGGTAATTCAGATGTTAAGAGTCTGCCTGAAATGTGGGAAACCTGGGTTCGATCCCTGGCTCAGGAAGATCCTCTGGAGGAGGGCATGGCAACCTACTCCGGTATTCTTATCTGGAGAATCCCATGGACAGAGGAGCCTGGTGGGCTACAGTCTGTGGGGTTGCAAAGAATCAGACACGACTGAGTGTCTAACACTAGGGTGGCTTAGTGCACAGAACTGGCTGGATCAGAGATAAGCCTGGAAAAAGAGGAACAAATCAGAAGGTTTTTGTCAGTTATATAAGAGACAATGGTAGCCCAAACTAAGGCAGTGACAGAAGTAACAGTAATATATGATTCAAGAGGTTTCCATGGAAGTAGAATTGATAGAACAGAGTTAATTATTAAATAAGGAAATCAGGAAGTAGAAGAACTAGAAGAGGAGGTTTAAAGCAAAACTTTGTGAGATGTAAAGTGCTTAGTACATTAGAGCCATTCAACATATTTTTTTTTTCCTCTCACTATGTGTCTGGTTCTCTTTCTTTAATGAAGCTACTATCATCTATCTCCTGGTTCCAGTTTACCATTGAGCATTTTATCAGATACAGAAGTGAATTACATCTGTCATTATTCTCTGAGACAAGAAAAATCTTGTAGGAATCTTTTTAAAATAATCATTAAAGTAACAGATCTAATCATTGTCCTTGTATATGCACATTCACCTTGGGGAAACAAAAATGGACCAAGGGGGCCCAAATCCAAGTTTAAATCAAACTATTTGTTTTTTAAACAGGGTTTTATTTTATCACACCATAAATTCTTCCTCTATTATCCTTTAAGTGTGACTGGGCATCTATGTACTTTCTCAAACAACCTTTAGTCATTGTTTTTCTATCATAATTCAGCAAAGAATTCTCATTATTTACCAGACAGACCAAAATTCATTTTCAAGAATATTTTATAAAGTAGAAATACTTATATCACTTTTGGAATGAGGCTCAACTATTTCAAAATTAGAAATATTCTTACTTAATGTTCACAGAAGAATGGACATATTTGATCTAATCTCTTTCTTTCTTTTTGCAAATGAGTAAATGGAATTTCAAAAAAGTGATGTTTCATACTCAAGATCAAACAAGTTTCAATGCCTAAGCTGACAACCTATGTCTTTTACTCTGGGTCTAAAGCTCTTCATATTAAAGCTACAGCTTCTTGGTCCTCTTCTTTACACAGTGACAGTCTAATAGCATAAAAAGAAAAATAAGCAATAAATAAGTAAATAAATATAGTAATTACAAAATATGGTAATAAAAAGCAACATTTACCAAGTTTTTAGTGTGTGGCAGGGACCATTCTAAGCATGTTTTTCATTAATTTGTATGCATTCCTTATACACTTCTTTGAGGTGGATACTACTGCTAAGTTTTATAGATGGATAAACCTGAGGCATAGAGAGACTGAATGATTTGTTCATGGTCACAGAACTAAGAAGCAGTGGAGCAGAATTCAAGCCCAAAAGAGACAGAGTCACAGAGCCATTAAGTGTAAGAACCAGATTAGAAAGGAGCCAGTCCCCAGTAGAGCAAGGTATGAAAAGTTCTTGAATTAGGAAAAAGTTGGATGTGTCAAAACACTAATGGAGGAAGAATGACATAAGATAACAAGGGAAAAAGTGGCAAAGGACAAATTATACAAGGTGTTGAATGTTTGAATAGAAGGTGAGTTTTTAAGCAGCAAAATGGAAAGCACTGAATACTTTTTAAGCATATCATAAGATGATATGAATTAGATTTAAGTTCACTCTGGCTGGAGAATCCTTACTGAGATTTGGGAAATAATTTGACAATCATTTCTTTCTTCCTTTATTCAGTAATTCATTTATTTAACAAGAATTTGCAAAGTGCTGATTTTAGCACATAATCTCACCCCATATTTCCTTATAATTTCCTACAATAAGAAATATCTCTTATTTACCAAACCATATATTCACTAATAGCAAATGGTTATAACTAGAGGTTTCCCAATAATTCCTGAAAATTAACAGCTTATATAACACTAACACATGTAGTGTCTTTCCAGTAGTCATGTATGGATTGAGTTGGACTATAAAAAAAACTGAGCATCGAAGAATTGATGCTTTTGAAGTGTGGTGTTGGAGAAGACTCTTGAGAGTCCCTTGAACTGCAAGAAGATCCAACCAGTCCATCGTAAAGGAAATCAGTCCTGAGTGTTCACTGGAACGACTGATGCTGAAGGTAAAGCTCTAATACTTTGGCCACTTGATGCAAAGAAGTGACTCATTAGAAAAGACCGTGATGCTGGGAAAGATTGAAGGCAGGAGAAGGAGATGACAGAGGTAGAGATGGTTGAATGGCATTAGCAATTCAATGAACTTGAATTTGAGTAAGCTCTAGTAGATGGTGATGGACTGGGAGGCCTGGCATGCTGGAGTCCATGGGGTCACAAACAGTTGGTCACAACTGAGCAACAACAACATGTCCTTGAAATATAAACTAATCAAGTGGTTATCTCTATTAAGTCAACCAACTGCTTAAAAAAAATATGCTTTTTCTGGAAACAACTGTTTATTTTGACATCATGTACTATTCCTTAGAATTTTAGTGTTCTTGCTTTGTATTTCCAGATAAGAATGTAAAAACTGTTGCAAAATAGCAAATATACATTACTCTGAGAGGTGGATATTAGGCTCCAACAATGTTAAGTAGTGCTTATACTCTCAGCTACAGAGATCATACTGAGACATGGCACAAACCTAAGGGTTTTCAGTCTTGGTAGATCGTTCACCTTATATACTTAGCAAATAGACAAAAGAAATAAAAAATCATGAGTACCCTGAAACATATATATTTCCCTCACGTATCCAATAGTTTGATTTATTAAGTATCTACTATGTACAAGGTGTTATTCTAAAGCACTATGGAAGGATAAATTATATGCATGTAATTTTACATTAAGGGAATGTAAAATTCCCTTAATGTTATGAGGCTTTGATATCATGCAACATTACCTCATGTTGTTAGACAATAATACCAAAGATCAGATTTTGCAGTAAACCTTTTGCAGAAACCTAAAAGTACCTTTCCCTGTAAAACTGCATTGTGTCATATTTACTGAAGCAGAAGTATTTTCAAATGTTCAAAAGACTAAAAATGAAATTTCAATGACCACAGATGTATTAAAGGATCATTCATCTTCTTATTCACAGAACCACAGGTTCATAAAATCTCTGAATAGAAAGACCTACAGGGCATTCAGTCCAATGCTCCTGGATGCACAGTAACAGGAGAATTACCTGGGGTGCTTTTAAGCAATATAGATTCCCAGGCTCTGGCCACTAGAGATTGATTCAGCAGGTCAGGATGGCGCCAGGAAACCTGTACTTTGTACAAGATTACCAGATAATTCTGATATATAGCCAGGTTTGAGAACACAAATTTAGTCCAACACCTGGATCTGTTATTTAAACATGGTCTGTGCTATCTTTCCTAACAAGTTGTCATTTATGATTAATCTCTGCTTTAATATACCTTAGAATAGAACAGAACCTTGACTCTAAGGCAGCTGTAATTGCTGTAGTTATTAGAATGTCATTCATATTATATATACATGTATTATAGACACTTATGTGTAGTTGCCTGTTGATACT